>WBNO01006551.1:1177903-1224030 GCA_013400575.1 Peucedramus taeniatus | reverse complement strand
AAAAAAAAAAAAAAGTAGTGACATGGGCTCAAGTCCATATCCTTGGTATTTTTAATGAGATTTGCACATTTGGCTGAATTCAGAAGAGCTCAGGAAGAACCAGTTCAGCTGCTGACAACTATGGGTGGATTTGTACAAATGGAGCTTTTCCTTTAGGTAATGGAGTTTAAAATATACATTGGAATACAGCTGTGGCTGCCCCTGGATCCCTGGACGTGTCCAGGGCCAGGTGGGACTTTGGGGCTTGGAGCAGCCTGGGACAGTGGAAGGTGTCCCTGTCATGGTAGGGGTGGCACTGGATGGGCTTTAAGATCCCTTCCCACCCAAACCATTCCACTATGCTGGTAATGGAGATTGTGGTGATATTTTATGGACAGAAGAAGACAGAGATTTTGGATAATTTTGTAGCCATGCAATAGGATATCTCCAACAAATCATGCAAAACCCAGAAATATTTCATGTTCTTACTCTTTCCTTGCATTTCAAACTTGGAGAGGATCCAAGGAAAATCTGATGTAAGTGACCCAACTTTGATCCACGTCCCCTGTTTGTGTAGCCTGGTTCCAGGAATGCAGGGTAGGGAAGAAATATGGGATTAAATATTGAAGGTGGGAATGAGGTTGGTGATTTAATAAGGCTCTGTCCTGCACCCAGTGCAGAAATGTTTCCAAATGCAGCTTTGTCAGGGAATAGGCAGCAAAGGCAAATCCCAGCTGATTTTTTAAAGGATTTGCTTTTGCCTTTTCCAAGCCCATCAGAAGGAGGCTGTAGGTCCCTTGGAGCCTCCAGAGGATCTGGACCAGATCCCTCCCTCCAAAGCCAGATGTCCCTCATCCTCCTCCCCTGTCGTTTTCTGTGCTCCTTTGTGCTCTCCTTCAGCCTCCTGGCCAAGTGGCTCCATGTGGGATTGCAGGGAGGGACCACAGCAGGATTTTCTCCTTGGTTCATGTTTCTTTTCCCCAATCCCTTTGTCTTTTTGGCCATGCTGAACAAGGGGCTGGTGACTGAGGGGCCGTGGTGTGCTGACTCCAGCCCAGCCACGACACCCTGCCTCTGTGGGCCAGCTCAGCTCTTCCCCCCTGCATCATTTTCCACCCCTCAGCACCAAATCCCGTTTGATTTGTGGGTTCTACAGCACCAAATCCTGTTGGATTTGTGGGTCCTACAGTGTCCAGCAGTTCCTCTTTGGCTTTTACCTCCAGCAGGTTTTATGTTATCATCCCCTTTGATCCTCTTTCCCTCACCCTCACCTTCCACTTCTTTTCCAGAGCATCTTGGACAGCAGGAATCCCCCTGTACATCCTGGGATTCTTGGGTGCTTTGTGTCTTTAACCCTCCCGAGTTTCCCTAAGAGCCTTTATGAAGAGACCACATCAAAATCACCCTGAAATGCTCAGGGGAGCAATTCCAGCCCTTCCCCCAGCTGAGTTTGGGGAACCAAGGGCCTGATTTCCTACTCCTACACTCAGCAAGAGTAGCAGTGACCCCTTTGATATATTCATACCTAACTTTTACTGATTTTTGTGATTCCAGAAATCAGACCAAGCAGTGGGCAATTCTCTTGAAGCCTCTGGGAGTCGTTTTCCCAGCATTTTCCACCTTTGTTTTTACCTTTATTGCACAGTGAGGGGCATGTACTGAAATAATCCTGTGAGAAATCCTGAGTTCAGCTTTATCAAAGCCAGCACAATTCCATGTAGGCAATCCCTTATCCCAGGTATTCTCTGGAAGTGCTTCCTCCTCCCTCTTTGGTTCCTTTTGCTCCTGGCTGGAAGCAGGATGGTCAGGGAGCTCCTTGGGGCTGGGCCAGGGGGCTCTGTTCCTGATCCAGCTTTTCTGTCTTCACTTACTCTCCTCTGCAGCCTTGTTTTAAATCCTGGCATTCCAGACCCTGCAAAAAGAGAGATTTCTCTTGGAAAAGGTTTTACACTAAACTTTCTGCCCGATGCTTATCAGAAATCTCCCTTGGGTCCCTCACCATGGGTTTGCCCCTATTTTTCCCTCATCCAAGTAAAATCTGCATTTTTAAAGATTATCTGTCTCCTTCTCACACTATTCTGCAACTTTTTTATTGCTCCATTTCATGTAATTTTGGGCATATCTGATTTATATTTCCTCCAAAATTCTCAGGGATGCAACGAGTTGCATTTAATGCCACCATTAACCTTTACTTTCCCTTTTCTCTGCTCTTTTTTAATTTCCTTTCAAGTTTCCTCATTTCTCTCCTTATTTGTTTTATATTTAAGGCTGACCATGGGGTGGAAGTTGGGAGTTTGCATTTTCATGGGACTAAATTGGAGTATTCTCAGCAGAAAGCAGATCTGAAGCAGGTCTTTGGGGAATTGTTAGTTGGGATCAAGGCTGCTTTAAGGATGAGACAGTTTGGGGTAAAAAAGGATCCAATTGAGGTCACTCAGTAATTCTGACCTGACAGTTTCCCACATGTCTTGTCCTGTGGCACAGAGTCTTTTTTAGTGAATTTTGCTGAGAATTTTCAGCTTAAAATAAGACCTTGCAACTTATATATATCTTAATTTATGGATTTTCCAGCACTTGTGCCTACCCTAGGTTCTGGTTCCACTCCCCATCTTTGTGTGATTGATTTAAATGCAGCTTCCTTTAAATGCCAGTTCATTATTGGCTGTTTTTCCTGTCTTTTTAAGGCAATGGAGTTTTCAAACTCCTCATTCCTCTGCAGTATTTAGTTCTGAATATATTTTTCCACTCTGGTGAGCTGTCCTTGTTCTTTGTTGTCGAAATCTGTAAGACAAAATCTTACTTTTTTTTTTTTTAATGGAAGAGAAAATGAGGAGAAAATACAATTCAAGCTCCAAATTAAAAGCAACTTCTCAAAACTCCCAGACCTCAGTAAATGAACTGGAGCTGCCTTCAACTCTGTGCTATTAAAACTCGATTAAAATCAGCCTGTTCCACTGGAATTCCCACCAGAATTCCTACAGAGGATCCATATTTAATAAACCTTTCAGCTCCACTCTGAAGAACACAAACTCCAAGTTTTCAAGTGATAAAAATGAGCATTAAGGAGAAAATTCTCCCTGCCCAAAATCACTGAGGTCCAATAGGCACCCCCCTTATCCTAACAGAAGCATGGGAAGGAATAACTATGGAAAACCTGTTGGTTTTGGGATTGTTGCTGCTGCTCAGGCTGTGTCTCAGCTCACTCTGATTTCATCCTTCATGTCAGAGCTGGCAGATTTCCAGAGAACAAATTATTCCTCAATAAAGGCCTCGTTCAGTCAATTGTGGATTATTTTTAATAATAATAATAACAAAAACAACAATAATAATAGTTAAAATAGTTATAATTATTATTATTGTTATTATTTTAAATTCCTAATAATTTTAGGATATGATCCACAGGCCAACAAACGTGGAATTCCAGAGAGCTGCAAGCACACAAATAAAGCTGCTGGAATCTGCTCCCTTGTTCTCTTTACATATTTTTATACCTATATATTCACTTCTGTGCTGCTTTGGAGCCTGTCCAGCACATCCTGTGTCTCACAGGATCAGAATCTTGAGGAATAAGTACCTCACAATCCCCTGAATCAGAAGAAATAAGTGTTTGAAACATGGCCCTTGTGACAGGTTAAATGTGCAACGAGAGGCAGAATTTAATGTTAGTGCAGAAACCACACAGGGGAGGATTTCAGGGTGCAGGGAGGATGAAATTCATGTTTCCACAAGGGTTGCAGGCTGCTGGATCTGGTTATTGAAGCACCTGAAGGAGGTGTGATGTCCCCTCTCTGTTTAAAAAGAACTCCAAGCTCCTGGTGTGAGGGGAGAAATTAATCCCAGGACCCCTGAGGCTGGAAAATCCCTCCCAGCCCATGGAGTCCAAGCTGTGCCCGATGCCCACCTTGTCCCCAGCCCAGAGCTCTGAGTGCCACCTCCAGCCCTTCCCTGGACACCTCCAGGGATGGGGACTCCAAAGCTCCCTGGGCAGCCCCTGCCAAGGCCTGAGCACCCTTTCCATGCAGAAATTCCTGCTGCTCTCCAACCTGAGCCTCCCCTGGCCCAGCTTGAGGCCCTTTCCCCTTGTCCTGTCCCTGTTCCCTGGCAGCAGAGCCCGACCCGCCCTGGCTGTCCCCTCCTGTCAGGGAGTTGTGCAGAGCCACAAGGTCCCCCCTGAGCCTCCTTTTCTCCAGGCTCAGCCCCTTTCCCAGCTCCCTCAGCCTCTCCTGGGGCTCCAGCCCCTTCCCCAGCTCCCTTCCCTTCCCTGGACACGCTCCAGCCCCTCCAGGGCTCCCCTGAACTGTTCCCTGGGCTTGCTCTGGCTGTGCCTGGATGGGCTCAACTGCTTGGATTGCTGGAAAGGAGCAGGAATTGCCTTCCCTGGGGATTAGAGGAGCAGATTGTCCTCAGTGTCCATGGTCTCCCTCTTCCATCTCCCATCCTGAGCTCGGGGCAGACACAGAACCATCACTGCCGTGGGCTGAAGTTCAGGGGTCCCTGGCCAGGTTGGACTCTGGGGTTTGGAGCAGCCTGGGACAGTGGAAGGTGTCCCTGCCCATGGCAGGGGTGGCACAGGTGGGTTTTAAGGTCCTCTTCAATTCAAACCATCCTGAGATTCTGGGATCCCATCTGCCACAGCCTCTCCTACCTCTGCCTGTCCCAGGTTTACCTCAGTTTCTCTTGGTTTATCTAAATTTACATCAAGCTGTCCTGAGCTTTATCTAGGCCTGGTTTCCCTGTCAGGGCCAGCTCTCCTTTTCCTGCTCCTTCTCAACTCCAATCAACCAAATCCAGCTTAAATCCATATTTTATACCTCCACACTTGTTAGCTCAGTCTTTCATATCTGTTTTTCCCCAACAGCTGAGCTCACTGCTGGCTCTCAAAAAATAAGAGCTCCTGAACAGCAGCATTGGCACGTAGCTTTCTCTGAAATCCATGAGGAAATTTTCCAGGGAAGGCAGATTTCAGTGTGTTTTAACCATGTTCACTGCTCTCTTTGGGATGCAGCAGCAAGTGTTGTGTGGATTGTGGAAACTGGCTGCTGGCTGGGGACTGCAGACATATAAAAATAATTAATAAATATTGTTAGATGAAGGAAAAAAGCTCCTCAGTATTCCCTTTTCAGCCTGATTTCTGAACATTCCAGCCAAGACACCAACTACCACAATCAGTGTTCAGTTAACAGTGTTTTCCACCTGAGTCAGAGCCATCTGGAATGATGGAATGATGCTTCTGCATATCAGGAAAAGATTTTTATTTGACATATATATTAATCAAGAGCCAGAGGAGCGTTATGAACAACTGAACAACTTCTGTAAATGCATGGGGAATGTTTGATTCCAGCTGTCCCTCGCAGCCTTTATTGAAACTCCACAAGTTTCCCTGATGGCCTGCACAGGGTTATTTCTGTGGGTATTATGGATTTAATGGTTTGGAAAAGCAGCTCCTCATGAATCCCATTAACCACTCTGCCAGCTGGGAAATCCGGCCCCCACCTGCACTGCGGATGGGGTGGTTTGAGGAGCAAGCTTTGGGGGCTCAGGGCAAGGGGACAGAGTTTTTCCCAAGGTTCCTGTAACCCAAACCCTAACCCTAGGCAGTAAAAGCAGCCTTGGGCTAAGGCTGGTTCAAAGGAAAAAGCTGTGGAGGAAGGCATGTTTTGGCAGTTTTGTGTTGCCCATGGGATGCCTTTTGCAGCTGCAGGGTTCCTGGAGCTCTGGGCTTTGTGGTTTTCAAAACCCTATGTGTGACCTCTGAGGGAAGAATTGGGGACCCCTCTTCCAGGCAGGCAGGTGGAAAAGGACACAATACTGAGACTGTAGAGGAGCAGAATCGAATTAGAATTGTAGAATCCATCAGGTTGGTGAAGATCTCTAAGCTGGAAGTGTCCAAGTCCAGGTTGGACAGGTCTTGGAGCAGCCTGGGATAGAGGATGGTGCCCCTTCCTGTGGCAGGGGTGGGACTGGATGGGATTTAAGTTCCTTCAAACCTAAACCAATCTGGGAATCTGTGATGGTCCTGTTATTCCAGATCTCCTGTGGGGATGGGATCTCCTTGGATTTGGGATTTGTCTGATAGAGGAAGTCCCCCAAAACCCCAGCTTTTCCCCAGGGCACACACAAACCCTGGGCAGTGGATTAATGCAGCCCCTCCTCTGCATCTCCTCCGTGCTATTTAAGCACAGCAAAACCTTTAGGACAGACTTTTACAAGTCAGGGATAACAGCCCAAGGATTTTAGAGGATGGGACAGGTTTCTATCCAGTGTGGAAAACAGGGAATGCTCAGGAGAGAAAAATCTGAGCATGGGTCATTTAATCATTGTGTAGGAAATGCTGCTCTTGGGAAATAAAGCAAGCATTGAAACACAAGGAATTACTGCAAAGTTCATTTAGCTAAGTACATCTTTTTAATCACACCAAGAGAAGCTTTTGTGTTGTTGGGTTTTTGAGCTGCTTCATGTTCCCAGTGTGCTGCCAAGCCCCAGTTTAACTGCTCTGTGTTTCTCAAAATATTGGGATTGCAGCTCAAAGCTGGAAGTTTAACTTTGTTTGCAGATGGCAGCAGTGGATTAATTCTGTTTGATGTTAAATTGCAGGTTGATGGGCAGCATTTTGCAGGAAATTTGCAGCTGAGTGTGGGGCAAGGAGACAAAATCCTCACTCCTGTTGCTGTTCTCGGACAAATTGTGCTGGCTGAAGTTCATTCCAGACTGGTTTGGGTTGGGAGCACAAATCCCAGCCAGTGTCACCCCTGCCATGGGCAGGGACACCTTCCACTGTCCCAGGCTGCTCCAAGCCCTGTCCAACCTGGCCTTGGGCACTTCCAGGGATCCAGGGGCAGCCACAGCTGCTCTGGGCACCCTGTGCCAGGGCCTGCCCACCCTCCCAGGGCAGGATTTCCCTCTCATATCTCATCTAAATCTGCTTTATGTGAGTCGATCTTAGAAACTTGAGTGAGTTTTGATTTCAATGGAGAAAAGGTCTGATTTATGCAACAACATTTCAGGCTTGGAGAGAAAATAGAAGATCAAGGAGAAAGGTGGCACTAGGAGTTGGAATAGTTGGGTTTAAAACATGCCATGGCTTTCTGGTGAGATTATTTTCCTTGTAGGCTCTGAAGGGTGTGTGGTTTTTCCCTCTATCCCTTTTCCTCAGCCCTTTTTTCCTGGTAAAACCAAATCCCAGCTGGAGAAGGGGAGCCCCAGCCCTGGAGCCTCTTGGACAAGGGACAAGAAATTGTCCCTGGGATGTATAAGTATCTCAGTGTTATGATTATTTCCATTTTCTTCCTGTCATTTCTGTGGAGGGGACTGTGGGGTTCAGCTTCACCAGTCTTACAGTCCCAGAATAATTAATTCCACTGCTTTCTTTTATATTATTTAGTCCAAAACTCCTTCATTTCTCTGTGTCCTTTTGCTCAGCAGAATCATTCTGCTCCTAACATCCTGTAAAAAGAGATCTTTCACGTTTTTTTTACACCCAGACTGCTGCAGTTTGGCTATTTTAGCATTTTAGGGGCCATCACTTCAGAGTACATTTAAATTTCGTCCCATCCAGAGCCCAAGGGAGCAGCTCAGAGCTCCAGCAGCAAAATAAATTCAAGCCATACAGTTGAACTAGAAAAGAAGTAAAAGCTATAAATGCTACAAAGCAACTCTAAAAGCAGAGGTGGCATCTTCCCTTTGGAAATTCTGGAGCTGAGTGTCCAGGATGCTGCTCCAGGGTTCCAGCCCAGGGGTGGCTGCACTGGAGGGGAGGATCCCTGCAGAGGGAGGGGCACCCTGGGGATCCCCTGAGCTCCTGCAGCAAAGTCCCCATGCTGGGACCTGTAGGGAGGCAGCTCAGGTTTGGGGTTAGCACTGGGATGGTTGGGACTGGTTATGGAGGGAAAACAAGCTGCACTTTTTAGCTGCCTTTTTAGTGCTGTTCTTCCTGTTGGTCCTCCACATCAACTTCTCCATTCATCAACACCTTCCCTTCCAACCCAGGGCTGTGTTAAGATCCCCTCTTTAATTGGGAATATTAATTCTCCTTGGGATTGGAGCTCCTGTAGGCAACAAGCTAGAACTGATTTGTAATATCTTTTAAATGTGAATTTATTACTTTCCTCATTCCCCTTTCCTGGCATGCCAGTGAGCCAATTTGTCCCAGGCTGAATCTCCACCTTCCAGGAGAGATTTGTGTTGTTTTCCCCATTTCCTTCCCCAAATAACTGGAGACATTTTCCCTCACCCCATCTCGCATTCAGTGAACTAAATGAGTTCTTTAATTTGAGACTTCTGACCTGCCTGAGATCCTTTCTGGCTTTCCATTAATCTCCCCTCACACACGTCACTCTCCATCACACTCCAAATAGGATTTGGGAGTATTTCTTGTGGCCTCCAGCTTGTTCTTCCTGAATTATTTCTGCTTTCAGTGTTCAGGATTGAAGAAGATTTCTGAAGTAGTTTGGGAGCTCATGCTCGTACAAGGGTTAATTAAAAACCTGGGCAAACCCCTGTGTTGTAAGAATGTGAGAAGAGCAGAGCTGGGAGGAATAAGAGGTGACAGGGAAAGGTTATGTAAAATAACAGTTTGCAAAGAGCAAATCAGGGTGGGTAATTAGCAGGGGTTGTTGTACAAGTGGTTTGAAATTCCAAGGAAAATACCTGATGTAATTGAACACTTCCTTAATTAATCCCTGCCAGCACTTCTCATTAAGGCTGAGGAGTTCTGAGGCTGCAGGAGAGGATGGAGAGATTTAGGGGAGACAGCAAAGATTGGGAATGATGTTAGAGAAAAACAAATGCCAGGGCAACATCAGGGGCCTTCAGTTGATCAAATCACCTAGGGTGAGGTTATTCCTGAATAATTCATCAGGAGTTTTCTGTGACATGTTGGGACAGGAGGCTGGATTACTTCAAGAGAAATCCTAGGATCCTACACAGCACCTGCTCCAGCTGATTGTGCTTAGCCCTGGCTGATAGATGTTGTAAGATCTGTTTAATACTGTTAAATTCAATAGTTTCAGGTGCCTTTTTAATGCTCAATTTATATTTATATTTAATACTCCAGATGGTTTTGTTCAAGAGCAGAGTTTGGTAATAACAATTTCCCTCTGCTTCTTTCCTTGGTCTTCTCTGATTTTCTCCAGGCAGGTGTTGTTCCTAAGCAAACCTTACACACTTCTTGGAATTTTGAGGTTCCTGGAGCTGACTGGAGTGAAAGCAGAGCTCCTTGGAGGTCCCACGTCCTTCCTGCTTCCTTTCCTCCTCACAAAACCTTCATTTATTATCTGTCACCTCTGAGACCAGGGATTGAACAGCAGCCCAAACATTCCAGGCCTTGGATGCTTCCAGGGATCCAGGGGCAGCCACAGCTGCTCTGGGACATCCATTCCAGGGCCTGCCCACCCTCCCAGGGAACAATTCCTTCCCAAAATCCCATCTGACCCCATCCTCTGGCAGTGGGAGGTTTTCTCTGTCTCTGCGTTTATCCTCAGCCAAATTAAAATAACTCCTTCCCTACTGCCAAAACCTCCCTGGGGAATAATGGGAAAGAACCTCCTGGAAATTGGGATATCAGGATGGAGTCATCCCTGTCCCAGTGCTGTTGTTAGAAACTTGGGACAGAAACATCTGAGAATAAAGGAATTTATTCCTGCTCCAGCCCTTGGATGCATCCTCTCCATCAGTCCGTGCTGTATTCTGGAGTCTGCTGGAGCCTCCCTCATGATTCCCAGAGTGTTTGGTGGGATAAAGCAATTCCATGTGCTCCTCCTGTTTAGTTAAATGTGCTTTAGCATCACTTCATACCTTAAACAGGAGGGACCAGAAATAGCTGGAAATAGCTGTGTTTTCCCCCGTGCTAATTTCCACAATATTCCCTGCAAAACCCAACCCATGTGGGAGGATAGTTAAATAGGAGTGGAAATTTGATGTTTTGTCTGCCAAAAAAAAGCCCTGAGGACACAAAGTTGTGGCTGTTTCTTTGCCTTAGGGCAGACAAACAGGCAATTTTGAGGATAAAATAGCCCAAAAGCCAAAGTGAGCTGACGAATTCCAGCTTGGGGTGCAAAGGAATAATAATTTTCGGGTTTGGTGACACTGCCAGCAGCACTTGGGCTGAGGATGATACACCTGGTGATCCTTGAAAAAACTTGGGAAGGCTTCAAAGAGCACATAAAAAATGTGGGAAGATGCTTAAAGAATGCAGGACCATGTGAATATTGCATTTCATTTGGGAAATAATGCCCCTGCTGACTGCTCTGATTTCAAGGATTTTTTAATATTCAGGACTTCCCCACCTATGTAACATAAAATAAATTGCATTAAATAACATCAACAGCATTTAGGTTGCTCTTCTGTAAATACTTAACTTAAAACTTTGCAATTTCCCCCTTATTTCACTGCCTTTGCACGTGAGGAAGAGAAAAAGGAGCTGATGATCTTCAGCCACTGTGTCCACGAGAAGAAATGAAGCAAAACAGCCCAAACCTGCTCCTTTGGCAGGCTGGGGGTGTGATGGAAATATTGAAAATAAAGAGAATTAAGGCCTGGAGAGGTTCAATAATGAATAATCCCTGATCTTTAGAAATTTAGGGCTGTTCAGCCTGGAGAAGAGAAGGCTCTGGACATGGATGAACCAGCTGGTTCATATCCCAGGCTTTGGGCTGGGCTCTGCACCCCTCTGTTCACCCCTTTCAGTTGGGATATATTTTCATGGGTTCCCAGGTAAACATATAGGAAGAAAAGTTTGGAAATAGTTCTTTCTGGAAAAGAAGTTGGAAATTGTTTATTAAGTTTTTAAATTTGCTTTAACCAGGCATGTTGATGGAGAGAGGGGTTTGATTCATTTACTGAAATCATTGATTTAGATAATTTCAGTCAGTTTCAAGCAGAAATTAGGGCTTAACCATGGCAAGCATTTCAAATTTAAACTTTAATGAGAACATCTGCACCCCCATCCAGTTCTGACCCAGGAAATCCTGATACTTTTGCCTCAGCTCTTCCTTGTTTCTCCAGCAGCATTTGCTTTGCCTTCAGCCCTTGAACCACAGCAGAAATTTGTTGTAAATCATCATGAATCATAATTCCCATCAATCTGTTGTTTCAGCGTGCAATTCAAATATTCTGCAGTGCCCAATCCCCTCACCTGGAGAGCTCCTACAACTGCAGCCATATAGAAATCACAGGTTTGGGCATCCCTGCCCTAACTCCTGGTGGTTTTTGGATGAGCAGTGATTTTGTTCTGTGCTGTTCCAGAGATCAAACAGAGCATTTTGCTGGGAAAAGAGGAAATAAACTTAAATTGTAGCATCACATCTCTGATTGCAGGATGATGTTTAAGATTATTGAGAAAGGAAGCTCCTATTGCAGATACATCTGCTTCCATCATTTTGTTTCTCATATTCCTTTCTGGTTGTGCCTCCTGCAGTCAGGGAATGGGATATTTTATATTTTACTTCCAGCATCCAACACAGGCTCTGTGGAGAGGGGCCAGGAAATCTCTGTCTGTGTCTGTTCCAATTCCCAGTGGATGTTGAATTTGTGGGACACATCCCAAAGATATATTTTTAATCTCAGTGTACTCCTAAATAGAGAATTGAAGTCTTTAAGAGCATCAAACCCCACAGAATTGCTCCTGTTTCTGCAGCACTGACGAGGGGTTTCAGCACAACAGGAGATGCTGCTCATGCTGATTATAAGGGTCCTACTGACATTTAAATCTCTACCCTGATTAGCCTTTAGTAAAGCAGCTGTTTGTCATTAAGACAGGAGATACCAGAATATAAGGAATGATAAGTGGTTTAATTAATACAGAAGAGTACTGTCTGCACTTCACCAACTTCCTGGGCTGCATGGACCTTGGGGGGGCTGGTATATGAATTTATTAAAATATATAAGATACACCATATAGGATATAGATATAATATACTTATATTTAATATATATGCATATAAAAATATATAACATATATATCCTATATATAGGATATTCTAAATATATAGGATTTTATCAAAATATATTAAAATATACAGGATATAACAGTGTGTTATGGCTGTAAAATGAGAGAGTAGCACCTCTCCACAATTTCTGACAGGGGGGTGGGGCTCTGCTGCCAGGGAACAGGGACAGGACAAGGGGAAAGGGCCTCAAGCTGGGCCAGGGGAGGCTCAGGTTGGAGAGCAGCAGGAATTTCTGCATGGAAAGGGTGCTCAGGCCTTGGCAGGGGCTGCCCAGGGAGCTTTGGAGTCCCCATCCCTGGAGGTGTCACTTTGATTTTGAAACTAAAAATGCTTCTCTAAGAGAAGTTTCTGTGCTGAAAACTAGAAGAGGCTTTAAGGGCTGTTCTGCCGTGCAATTCAAAGAGAAATCTTTGAGTTTGCACTTTGAAGGTTTTCCATCTTGCAAATGCAGTTGGGGATGAAAACTCATTAAGGAGGAGGTTTGGGAACTGAAGGACCAGCAAATCAAAGCACATTCATTTAATGGAATTTATCAGTGAGAGCATTTGTAAATATTTTACTGAAAGTCTCTTTGCTTTGTGCTGTGTCCCACAGCCAAATGGAGGTATGGGGATGGAATTTATTGCATTTACTCTCTGAAAAAAAAAAAAAAAAAAAGAAATTAATACGAGTGTAGAGGTCTCGGGAATAGTTTTAATTGAACTGTTTCTCTAAGGAGAAGCCCTGTTATAAACTGTATATACTCAAGTATTTATGGTTAATGTAAATGTCTAAGCCACAGCTGAGATGCAAACTGGGCCTTCTGGGGTTCTACCTTCTGTGCACTGGTTTTCCCTGTTTTTACCATGGAATTTTGCCTCTGAAAAATAGGATGTGATGTTTGGTGAGTGACTCAGAAGTCTTGGAATTCAGCAGGGACCTGAAAAGAATGGCTCAAAACCTTCCCATCTGGGAGGTGTTTCATTATCAGGGTGGAACAGGGTTTGAGTCTGGAAATTTCCTTGGGAGCAGGATGAAACCTCAATGGATTTTGCTAGATAATGCGCTAAAAATGTCCCAGAATCACTCAGGTTGTGATGAACTGACCCCAAATCCTTGCTCACCTTTGGCCTTCCTTGTTTTCTCTTCCTCTCACAGCTGCTTTCAGGCCATCTTTCCAAAACCCCACATCCAACTCCTACACCAGGATTTTCCCAATCCTTTCAGTGCATGCTTTCATGTCCAGCAGCTGAATTTCCTCGTTTGCAGTGTTCCCCATTCCAGTGCTTCCTCACCAATGACATCGTTTTCCTCTGCAGTTCACAACAGGAATTTGGACATTTTTTGCTAATCACATTTTCCCCTTGTCTTGTTTTTTCCAGCTCTCGTAAATGTGAAACTTTGGGCTATTGATCGGCAATGTTTTCAAACAATAATGATGAGGACTGGCCTCATCAAGCATACTGAGTATATGGAATTTTTGAAAAGGTATGGCACTTGTTTATTTATCCAAAAATCCCATGAAATTGCCGTCCTCTCTTGCCTTTTATTTTTGTGAGTGCAGTTATTTGATTTGTTTCCTTCTCATCTCTTTTGGTTTTAATGCTTATTATTATTATTATTATGATTTTTATTTGCTGTTTGCCCATCCTCTTGAGAGGAGGGGTAGCTTTGCTGTGGGGGAGTTTTATTCCTGTTGTGAGTTATTCATTGGCAAAGAGTCCCAGAGCTGAGGGGTGAGAGACAAGCTTTCATGTGAGTCATTCAAAGTGTGTCAGAAAAGACACATTTTTACAAGAAAACACCCTTTCAAGAGAAAAATCTGGGGTTTAAACTGGTTCGCATCCATTCGGGGCGTGTTCTTTTGCTTCTGGAAGTAAAATGGGAGTTTTTAGGAAAGCACAGCTTCAGGTTGCTCTAAAATGCAGGTTGGATGAGTAACATAAACATAAAGACAGAAAACCAAATTTTTCAGTCATTCAATTTGATTTTCCCAAAGGTTCCTTCAGTTCCTTCAGAGATTTAAGCCTTGGAGAGGATCAATAATGACTAATGCTTATTTGGAGAGCTGGGGGTGCTCATCTGGAGAAGAGAAGGCTCCAGGGAGAGCTCAGAGCCCCTTCCAGGACCTAAAGGGGCTCCAGGAGAGCTGGAGAGGGACTGGGGACAAGGGATGGAGGGACAGGGAATGGCTTCCCACTGCCAGAGGGCAGGGATGGATGGGATGTTGGGAAGGAATTGTTCCCTGGGAGGGTGGGCAGGCCCTGGCACAGGGTGCCCAGAGCAGCTGTGGCTGCCCCTGGATCCCTGGCAGTGTCCAAGGCCAGGCTGGACAGGGCTTGGAGCAGCCTGGGTTAGTGGAAGGTGTCCTTGCTCGTGGCAGGGGGAGGAAACTGGATGAGCTTTAAGGTCCCTTCCAACCCAAACCATTCCATGATTTCATGAAATCCAGTGCTACAGTGTAAGGAACAGATTGTGTTTCATGACACCAAAATGATCCCAAAGGGAAGGATATGTCAGGAATTGTAGGGAAGGGAAGGCCTGTGAGGCTTTCAGCCATCCCAGCGCTACTCAGACATTACTAAGTTGTTACTACACCAGGCTTGTCTGAGTAAATATTGGAGAAGAAAGGGACTCAAGGTAAAGAACATAATAATAACAACAACAATCATATTATTAATAATAAATGTTAATAAGACCACTATTAATAAGATGTTAGTTTATACAAGTAGATATTATTTCAAATGTATATTATATGCCATGTGTAATAGAAATATCTATATAAAATATAACATTTACGTGATTCATAGGATCTTTTAGGCTGGAAAAGCCCTCTAAGATCATTGGGTCCAGACATTTCCCCACCACTGCCAAGGCCACCACTGACCATGTCCCCAAGTACCACATCCACAAGGCTTTAAATCCCTGCAGGAATGGAGACTCCACCACCCCCTGGGCAGCTGTGCCAGTGCCTGACCACCCTTTCCAGGAAGGATTTTTCCAGTATCCCATCTAAACCTCCCCTGGCCCAACCTGAGGCTGTTCCTCTTGCTCTTCTTCCCTGGGAGCAGGGGGTGAGCACAGTCTGATCTCCAGAGGAACCAGGAAGGTGATCCCATGGGATTGATGTCCTGGGATGAGGGTGGCTGTAGCACAGCTCAGCCAGAGCCAGGGGCAGGGAATTAATCCAATCTGGGATGAGGGAGCAGAGTCCTGCCCAATTTACTCCCCCAGTCCTTGGTTGATCCCAGCTCCCAGCCTTTCCTTGTGGGCTGGAATTCCACTGGGTTCATTTCAGTCAGGGATGGAAATACTCCTGGGAAAAGAATGAAACTTGGTACTTGGCCAGCTTCTACTGAGGTGAGGGATTCCCTGGAGAGGGCCAGGAGCTCCATGGGGATGTCCCACAGCTGGAAAAGTGTGGCCAAGCTTTTTCCAGGTGTCTCTGCTGATGATTATCAATGACCCAGCTCAGGAAAGGAAACAGAACCTGCTGCTGTATTTTAGGGCTTTAAAACCCATCCATTCCAGCATTAAAAAGTCTTTTAACAAACCTGGGAATGAGTGTGGGATCATCTCTGGGGTGGGAGCTGTTGGAGCAGGCCCCATGCTCACATTAAGCTCTGAGCTTTAATAGAGATTTTCCAGAAGATTGTCAAGATTAATTTGGATTCAGGTCCTGCAGAGCCTGCCCAGCTTTAATTTTAAAGCAAATAACGTGAGGAAGAAACCAAGGAGTGTTTCCTCACTCTGTGGCTGTACTGCTTGAACACAACCTGTGGCTCATTAGAAAGGCCTAAGGCAAGCAAATAGATATTTATTTTATAAAATCTTACAGTTTCAATTTAGGAAAAGTATTTCTGCCACTCGGAGCACCTGTAGGAAGATCCTTAAAAAATGCTCCTTTCCATTGGGTCTTCCACTTGGGCTCTGGACATCTTTAGCTGTCTCAAGCTCAGTTTCAATCCCATATGGAACATGAAATGCTCATTTTTAGATCCCATTTGCTACATTAAATGCTTATTTTTAAGGATGCTTTCCTTCAAACAGTTTCTAAGGAAAACCAATATAAATCTTGAAAAGACTGAGCTTGTTGATTGCTGACTTTATTCTTTGCTTTTCAGGAGTTTGGGGCTTTTTTTTCCCTTCCCTTTCCTATATTAATGCATGAATGCAAATGCTCTTGTTAAGAAATAAATTGAACAAAAAAATAAAGGTTTGAATGATGGCTGCCCCCAGAAAAGTCAGTGGGGTTGGACAGGATTTTTTCCTGCTGATATTGATCTACAAAGTTAATCTCTAATTGTGCCATTATCACAATAACAGAATTATCACTGTCTCCAACAACAGATTTTCATGTGGGAGCAAAGCACAGCAGAAATTAAACTTCTGGGGGTGAGATGAGGCTGTTCATTTAGTTGTTTTGTTTTAGCCTCATTTATCCTGCTGAAAATAAGTGCATCTGGATTTCCAGGGCTCCCTGGGAATGTCACCCAATGGCATCGTGGGTTTGCCGTGGTTTTCCCCAGTAGGAATATACCACTGGCACAGGGCAGCTGCTGCTCCTTAGGGCCACCCTTGGGTGTCAATCCTTTCTTCTGAAAGCCAGGAGAAAACCATAAAACCAGGAAAAATCCATTTCCTGGCTAAGAAATCCAGGAGTGCCTTCCCAACGTGTCCTGGGCTGGAACGCTGTATCCCACCTTGCCCCAAGGAGTTGTGCACTAAGAAAAGTTGGGATAACTCCCCTGATTGATATAAAGCAATTCTTCTGGAGCGAGCAGCAAGTGAATATCCTTTTTCTGAGGAATATAATTTTTCTTAGGAACCAGTCCATGTCTCCCTTCCCAAAGTCAGCGGATGATCCTTGATAGGATCAAAAGGCGCCCAAATTCTGTGGCGGTGCAGGCTCCAAGGAGGGGCTGGAAAAGCCATCTTGTTTTTGATCCCTGTGTATATCTGTGTCTTGGTTTGAAAAGACAAGTGTCTGCTAAAGAAGGTAGGAGCCTCTCTTGAAATGGAAAATGTAAACTCCCTCCTTCAGAATTATTATAATTTTGAAATTACAGGGGTCTCAGAAAAAGATATGGGAATAGGAATAACAGTTCTTTAATAGGAAAATAAAAATGCAATAGTACAAAACAACACTGACAGAGTCAGAACATGCCCTGACACGCTGTGGGTCAGGGTGTTGGTGCAGTCCCATTGAATGGTGGCTGCTCCTCCTGCAGTGCCAGGTGTGGTTCTGTTGGAGCAGGGATCCTGTAGAAAGGTGGAGTTTTCCTCTGAAGGTCCAGTGCTGGTGTAGATGGGCCTGGTCTTCCTCTGGGAATGCAGTGGAAAAGGCTGCTGTGGGGTTCCAAATCTCAGATTATATCCAGTCAGGAATGCTTGGCTCCTCCCCCTGGGCGGAGCATCTCCCAGTGGGATGATGGAATTTTATCAGCCATGCAGGGACACTCAATGGCCCATTAACAGGAGAGATCTCCTGGAGGGAGGATTGGTTGTGGAAGAGATAAAGAAAACTGCCCCAACTGGTTTTAACATCTGGCCCATTAACAGAAGATATCCCCCAGAGTTATGAGGGATGAGTCATGGAAAAGAAAGATAACACCGCTCCACCTGGTAATAGAATACATTTGGTGTATTCATATTCTATTAATAGAATAGAATACGTACTTTTGGTGACACCTTGCATTGCAAGTTCCTAAGGCAACCTGCAAGATGAATCAGAGCGGTGACTCCCTTGGAAACTCAGATTTTTGGTAGCTCGATATGTGACTAAATCAATGTGAGGTCAAGGGAGATCATAGAGCAACCAGGAGTGAAAAGTGAAATGTAATTTTGTGTTGTAGATTTAGTAACTCGTGATGGTACAGGGGGTTTTTGTTGAATTAATCTCTAGTTTTCTGCCCAAATTGTGCTTTTTGTGTGTAATTGAATATATTTGTCCATACTCAAGTGCAGTGAGGTCACAGCTGTGCTAAATGCCTCTGTACCTCTCACTGCAATATTCATTGTTCCAAGCTTACAATGATTTCTTTCTCAAGCCAATCCTAAAAATCCTTGAATTTAATTAAAATCAGAATATTTCAGTTAAGGAAACAACTATTTATTAAATAAATTTGTCCAGGGAAAAAAAGTTGGGGGGGAAAGCCTCATGCTGTGGCAAGAGTTTCCTGCTAAACATAAAAGTTTTAAGACCAGAATGCCTTGAAAGAGTAAATACTGCATTTTTTTCTTCCCAAAAAAGGCTTCATAAATGAAAAAAGCTTCCTTCAGGTAAAAGAGGCAGCGGGTTCTGGTTTGTGGTGTAAACTTCCAATTCCTCCGAGGCCCTGGAAGCAGTCAGGAGAGCTGGTGAGGGATGTTTGGTGTCACCTTGGAGGCAGAGTTGAGCTTTAGGGTTGGATACTGGGGGGAAGTTCCCACTTACATACACAGCCTTGAATCCCAGGAATCAAAGAATTCCTTGGGCAGGCAGGGAGAGGATTCCAAGAAGGCTGGATGTGAGATGCTGCAGAGGGTGGGGATACCCACAGGAGCTCTCTGGACATCCTTGCACCTCCCGAGGTCATCCATCAAGTGTGAACCCAGCCTGTCTTCCAGGTTTTGTGGGATTTCAGTCCCTTGCATGGAAAAGAAGCTCTGGAAATGGCCCCACCTCTTGTCTGCCTGGTGTGTTTGGTTTTTACCACGTGATTTGAAATTCAGGCTGTGCTGGGGACATTGAGGGCATGGCCAGGGAAGCGGCTGAGCGGGAGGAGCCGGATTTGCTGTTCCACGGTGCACGGGCAGGCGCTGGAGCAGAACTGAAAGGATGCTCCATGGGATCAAACTGTCCATTCCCTTTGCCCTTTAACAGGAAAAATTGTCTTTCTTGTCTTGTGGAGAAGGCCAGGCTCAGGTTTTTCTTGAAATGCTTTTTGTATTGAATTTTTTGATAGCCACAGTTTAGTCTCTGTAACCCCATGTGAATGTGGGAATGGGTAGGAGGGGGCTGGGGCAGGTACTTCTCAGTAATAGAGGTTTAATATTGACCATACACATTTTCAACTAAGGAAATCCTTCTTGGAGGCAATGCATCACAGGGAAAAGGGAGGAGGAAGGAAAAGGAGGCAGAAGGGTCAGGTATCTATTGATTCAGGGGATGATGGAAGGGGAGGATTAATTCCTTCAGTTCTGGTGTCAGCTGGGTTTGAAATGTTGGCTAATACACAATGGAGTAAGTCAATATCTCATTTTAATATTGCTGATTGATAGAATTAAAGAATGGGTTTGGTTGGAAGGGACATTGAAGATCAACACATCCCACTGCTGCCATGGGCAGGGACACCTTCCACTATCCCAGGCTGCTCCAAGCCCTGTCCAGACTGGCCTTGGGCACTTCCAGGGATCCAGGGACAGCCACAGCTGCTCTGGGCACCCTGTGCCAGGGCCTGCCCACCCTCCCAGGGAACAATTCCTTCCTCACATCCAATCACAGGCAGTGACCTTGCTCCTATGCTGCATCTGTGGGGACTCAGGTCAGGTGGGTTCAACTCCCTGACAGGAGGGGACAGCCAGGGCGGGTCGGGCTCTGCTGCCAGGGAACAGGGACAGGACAAGGGGAAAGGGCCTCAAGCTGGGCCAGGGGAGGCTCAGGTTGGAGAGCAGCAGGAATTTCTGCATGGAAAGGGTGCTCAGGCCTTGGCAGGGGCTGCCCAGGGAGCTTTGGAGGCCCCATCGAGGTGGCACTGAGAGCTCTGGGCTGGGGACAAGGTGGGAATTGGGCACAGCTTGGACTCCATGGGCTGGGAGGGATTTTCCAGCCTCAGTGACTCTGGGATTCTATGGAGCACTTTTGGGCTGAGCAGGAATCCTGAATTGTTACCTGTAGTGGGAAGGAGGTAGTTGCAGGGACCAGGGGGTGCAGCAGTGGATGCCCTGGGGAATAAGTCCTGGATCCCTGAAGATTTTGCAGTGTTTACCCTGCTTTTCCATTTTTTTTTTTTTTCTTCTTTGTTTCACCTCAGAGTTTACTGGATGAGAAAACTCTAATTTGCTGGCAAGATTGCTGAGCTCCGTGAGTGAGATGATGTCTTTACATTTCCAAGGAGAACAAAACCACACATGTCCTTTTCCCCCTTTTTGATTCTGTCAGTGAGGCAAAAACACCCTCAAAGACCCACTTGTGATCTCCAGAGGCACAAAGCCTGGTTTGGGTTTAACTTGCAGTCTTCTATTTTTACATCATTCTATTGTTGTGGTTCTACTGAGAATTTGAAAAGATGATGCCAGGAATTAAATCTTGGACTTTTTCCTCTGCTTTTTATCCTTTAAAAATAATGATGTTTATTTTTACTTCTTATTTTTGTTTTCCAAATCTCTTTTTTTTTTCTAAGGATGAGTGCTGCCTTTTTCTTTTTTTTTTTTTTTTTTGACATCACTTATTCATTCTGCCCTCAATGAGAATCACATTTTACTTTTCAACACCTACAGAGTAGAATCTCAGGTACAGATGGATCAACAGGGTGGAATCCCTGCTAAACCAACTGTTCTGTGGTTTTCTCCTGATGCAAACAGACCCAGAATCCAATCCCCAGTGGTGTTTCAGAGCCTTCAGGGGTGGTTCCATCCCACATCCTGTCTCTTCAGGGAAAGAAAACTCCTCTTGTCAGGAATTTTGCATCAAATCAAACCAAATCTGGCTCGAGTCCAGGAGGACAGTGGAATTCTGAGCTTCAGGGCAAAACAGGCTGTGACAGGACTTCAGATTGTGTTTTCTGCAGCTCCAGCTCTTCACAGCTCAGTGCAGAACATTAGGCACAACTGGAGATTTATTGAGGTGTTAGGGTTTGTTTGAAGTCATTCATCCTTTCCAAATTATCATTTGGGATTGAAATATTGATGGCTGTGCATAGCAAGGGGATTGTTTTGTGTTGCTTCCTATAATGTAGAGAAGAGTGGAGTGATGGGAGGGATTGGAGTGAAAGATTGGGGCTTTTTATTGCCAGTATTAAAGTAATGCAATTATTAAATATTTCTATCACATTAGAGAGTGACTTGAAACACAGGGCTCTGAGAGGTGGCGTGATCTCCGAGTTGGGATCTGCAGCTGCACCCTGCATGGCTTCCTTGAGGTTGCCCTCAGGAGGGAAAGGAGGGGATGCCTTGAGAAGGCTGACCTAGAACAGAGGCCAGGCAAAGCTAAAGAATAAAGTAGGGATTTATTAAAAGGCCTCAGTGGATCCACCTTGGGCAGCACAAGAGCCCAGCCAGGGCTGCACCCAAGATGAACCAAAATGGTCACAAAATGGACCAGTGGTCACGGGGTCTCTCACTTTTATAAGTTCTGGTCCATTTGCATATTGGAGTTAATTGTCCAATTACAGCTTTAGGTTATGAAGTCCCATCCTGCTTGTTTTTCTCTCTTCAGCCCACATTGTTTCTGCTCTTGGGCCTGAGATTTGGATCATTTGTCCTTGGTCCCCAATTAGAGAAGGAATTGTTTTGTCTGCACACTCTCTGAAGAGAGCTTACCAACACTTGATATGAAGCTCAGAACTACACACCAAAGAAGTACAAAATCTGAAAAATATAAAAGCTAAAACCTGAGGCATCATTGCCCCAAAATAGTTGGGCAAGACTTGTTTGGGTGTTATTTTGTGGATTTTGGTGAGAATCTCTGGAGCTGTGACTTCTCAGCTCTAGAAAATGTTCAGGGCAGCTGTTCAATCCCTTGCTGGGGCAGAGGAGAGAGGAACAGCTGTGCTTGGTATTTAAGTATTAAAAATTATGAAATGTGGGGAATTGTAAAGGATGAGACATCTGGAGGTGGAATACAACAGGTTTTACTCCTTAATTTACAAACCAATCCTAGAATAGTTGGAAAATATCGAGTGGTTTGATGTTCATCCCTGTCCCTCTCTGTTATGAATGCAGATGTCCCCAGATTGTCGTGCTCCCCTCGTGCCCCACCCACAGTGTCCCTCAGGGTGTCACCAGGGTGCCTGAAGAGTTGAAGGACCTTCAGCTCCTGCTCAGTGATCAGTATTGGATTATAAATCATTCATCAATGGATTGGAAATCAAGGCAAGAGCATAAGCACAGGTTTAGGACTTATTGCACCTGACTCCCTCAGCCTCAGCAAGGGATGCTCACCTTAGAGCAGGATCAACATGATTTGGAAGTCTGGGTCTGTTCCTTAACCTTCTTTTTGAAGTTTCCCCTGACCCATTAAATTCTCTTTCCTCTGGCCTCCAGAGGTGTTTTGGGAGCCCTTTGACAGTGTGCAGCCATTTGATAATCACAGATATTTCAGAGCTCATCCTCGTGCCTGACACTTCTCATAAAAAGCCATTTATTCCCCTATCCAGCCTGTTATCACCCAGACAGTGCCTATTCTTGTGTCCATTTTCCTGCTCAGATAACAAATAGATCCCTCCTAAAGCAGCTGACAGTCTCCTCTCCTCAGAGGAGGATTTCAGCAGGGCCAGGAGTCTGCTTGGAAATATTTTGCTTTTTGATCAGGCCAGGTAAGGAACTCTTCATACAGGGTCAGAAGTGCAGCTGGAGGCTTCCAAACTCTGATTCCTTTTGCTTGGCTCGTAATCACATCAGCTCCTGTGTGATAAGAGGATTATTGTCTTTATCATTAGGATTATTTTTCAAATGAGGGAGGAGCTTGAGCATTTCTTGACAGGTTAGAGGCTGAAGTTTAGCTTCTCTGTTGTGTTTTTCCATCTCTTCTAAAAAGACATGCCTGAATTTCCCTGCAGTGTCCTGGCTTGCATCTTATTAGCCATGGAAGTCCATGGAGGAGAAGTGCTCCAGTGGGAATGTTGGGTCTGCCAGAGTCAGAGATGCCTTTGGGTGGTGTTCTCTGGGATTTCTTCTCCTTGCAAAACTGTTCATTGTCTTGGGTTTATGATGGAAAACCAGCTGAGGTCTCCGGTATAATATTTTAGAGAATTCCAAAGGAAACTGGGCTAAAATACATTAAAATCCATGGAATGTTAGGGAGAGAAAGTAATGGAAAAAGGGCTTTTTTCTGCACAGCTGGTGGAAAAGTTTGAGCACAGCCTAATTATGAGGAGGATGTCTCAGGCTTCGTGTTTGAAAACTCTGTCTCTAAACTGCCTTTGGAGCCTAATGAAAACTGGAGTCTGCCTGCAAATCCACAATGCCAAGCAAAGCTTTCCGGAGGAGCATTAATTTGATGGAAAATGCAGCTTTGGGGCTGAATAAATCATTGACAGGCTGTTTCAGAAATGAACAATTTCATCTGTCTGGGTGCTGGATTCTTCACAGGATGAAGAGGCTCTGAGGAAGAGGGCAGAGCAGCGGGTGGTGTTGGTTTGGGGTCAGACAGGCTGGGGACACTGTTGCCTGTAGCACTTGGAAGCTGAGGATGGATGTGATGGATGCATGGATGATTAAATGGGCTGGAATTTGGCAGGGCTGGCAGGCCTGGAGAGGGGTAATTAATGGCTTTCATGTTCAGTTAGTGCCAGGGAAAAGCAGAGGGTGGTGGGATTGATGTGAGGTAGATGCTCCACATCTCTCACGCTGCTCAAGGCCACACCTCGAGGGCTCTGTCCAGTTCTGCCCCCGCCCCCCCACCAGGTCCCCCTGGGGCTCCAGCCCCTTCCCCAGCTCTGTTCCCTTCCCTGGACATGCTCTAGCCCTTTTTCCTGAGGAGCCCAAAATTAAACTTCCAAGGGATGCACTTGAGGACCTCACAGTGCCAACAGGGCTCATAGTGAGTGTTTAATGTTTGATGAGTTTCTCAGCTGTCCCTTCTAGCTGGTCCCTGAATTCCTGCCCATGGTGACAGCATTCCCAGAGCCTCCAAGCCTCAGGTTTGAATGGAGTTAGAAAACCTCAGATCCCAGCAGGAATTGCAGTGTCCATAAATTTTTAGTAGTTAACTTGAAGTCCTCCTATTTTCATGAAGGATTCATTGAAGTTTCAATTTGCTGTGAAGCTCTTTAGGGTTTCCTAAGTGGGTTTTTAGTACAAAGACCCATCATTTTGCACATCCAGAACTTTGGCCTTGTTGAGAACAGCCTCTGCCATGGCTGCTTTCTCCTGGCACCAATTCCCAGAGAGTTCAGTAACATGGTGGTGGATAAGAACAGCTTTGGGTTCTGTTAGAAAAGGGGATTTAGAAACACGGCTCTGAAATTAATTCCCTGGCCTAAAACATGAATGGAAGTTCAATTGCCATGGCTGGGGAAGAGGGGAAAACTTGGGATAACTGGAATTGTGTTCACAGAGTAATGGAGTGCTTGGGTGGTGGCAATTCTTTTAAGAAATTAGTGACTGTGGGATAAGAGAAATTCACTGGCCGTGGCCACCTTCCTGTCATGGGCTCAGTAAAACACACCATGGCAAAAGCCAAGGAAAGGTGTTAGTCCTTCACATGGTCCAATTGCTGGTAATTGGCTGGAAATCAGAAAGCTCCAGTGCAGATTTGATGCTGTCACTTAAATTCACTTAGGTTAGGAAGAGGTGGGTTTTTTTCTCCCTGCTGGAAAAGGCTGACTGGGAATTCTGGAGAAGCGCAGTGAATAACCCCACCCAGCAGTGTGGTTTGGAATCCAGCATTCATATCCAAGGCTGCAGCCTGCATTCCATCTTTCCTCAAGGATGGCTGACAGTTATCCCATTGCCCAGCCAACCCAGCTGGGGCTGAGCAGCAAACTGATGGAAAAATGGAAATTGATGTTCCACTTGTCCCTGAAATTTTTTTATTTTTCTTTTGTTATGACAAAGTGTCGTGAAAAATGCATTTCAATAAGAACAGAAATTTCATCAGGAGTCTGATGAGCTGTCACTTTAGTTAACTCTTAACCAACACAGAGCCCTTGAGATGGATGTTGGGATGAGGATGGTGTGATCCTGGTGTGCTGATTGGAATCCTCTGGGAGGGAGATGTGGCCAAGCCTCTGTTTATTCAGGCAAAACCAAAATAGCACAGGCTGGCTCTGAGGAGCTTTGAAATAAAGGGAATTATTACTTCCATTGCAGAGGGAGTGTAAAATGCATGAATTCATCCAGACCCTTCTGACAGAGGGATTTTAATGTTTGTCAGTGATCTAGGTGAAGCAGTTGCTGAGTGCAGCCAAGTCATGTCCCATATACAAACAAACAAACAAACAAATAAACAAAACCCAAACCAAATCAAGAGGGAAAATAGGAGCAATCTTTGGATCCACCTTGTTTCAGCGCAGGACTTGGGAGCACATCTGCACTGTGAGGTGTGTGAGAGTCTGAAGGCCAAACTAAGTAAAGATCCTAGCACAGTTCCAAGCTAAAAGCTCATTAACTCCAGCAGTGTGTTGCCTTGACCTCTGGGATGTGTGTGAGGACACCCCTGGATGCTCCTTGGCAGGGAATAGGGAGCTAATTTTGGCCTTGACATTACAAAATGATGCTGCTGGAGATGAAGCCCCGGCTCAGGAAAAGCTTCTGCTTTGCTGTTTGGGTGCAATGTGAGGTGTGAGGGAAATATTGTGGCAATATTTCCTTACATTCACAGGATAACAGTCATGATTCATGAGGAAATGGGATAGTTCCTGTATTTAGGTTGGATCTCTGCAGAATGTGCAGGCTGGAGGATGTATAAATGTGGGATTAATGCAGTGAGTTGGTGTCTTTACAATTTATATCCTGTGTGTTGCTCTCTTGGAATTATTTGTTTCACATGCCTGCAGCTCGGTGAGCTCATCAATGGCTAATCTGGCAGGTAAAGCAAGAAATTTGGCTTAAACAAGTACTTTAAATGATTCCTAAGGTGGTTTAGGGAGCTTTTCCTCTTTCTTTGCTCAGACTGGCAGGTTCTTCCCTGTTTTTTTTCCTGGAGAAAACCTCTACAACCATGTAATTACTGGTGGAGCAAAGGGAGGGTGTCAGATCATTGCGTATTGAGTTGTTTCCCTCTCAGAGTTGAATTATCCCTGCTTTTAGGTATCTCTTCTCTCTTAGTCTCACTGAGGTTATCTGTGTGTGGTGTCAGAGTTGTACCCAGGTGGGAGAGAGCAGTGAGGATGTGGTGGATGTGGTTTTAGAGGACAATGGATGCTGGTGGCCCCTCCAGTTTGTCCTCCTCCCGGGCCAGCTGCTGGGGTGGCTTTTGTATCCCTCTGTGATTTACGTAATTCCCGATATTCCACCTGTCTTCTGGAATTTGAGACAAGGTGAGCAGTAAGTGAAGGTGATGAGGTTTATTCTCCTCCTTAAATAACGCAGGGCATGAAATTTGACTTGGATTTTTAAAAGGCAAAAAAACCCCCAGTTTGCAGTTTGTTCTGGCATGAAGCAGTAGCCTTTACCAGGAAGAAACTCCACGGGGAATGTCATAAAGGTGGGATTTACATCTGTTTCATCCAAAAGCTGTCATTTCCAAACCAAAACCAACCGATATTTGAATTAAAACTCATCAAGAGTTGCTCAGGAAAGCCAGGAATATTTGTTCCAATATTTGTTACAACAGTCGTGCAGTTTTGACCATTCCAAAACTACTCTTGGGTGCTCCCACAGTTTACCAGGTGGATTTGTTTGGAAGATGTATAAATTGGGTAAATTTTTGTTTCTGTGCTTGAAGATTAGAAAAATATTCTGTATGTGCACATCTCCAATCATCTCTCCTGAGTGAAGTACACATCCTTTACCTCTTAATGGTTGTGTTTTGTCTCAGCAGAGCCCAGGAAAGATGAGGCACAAAGCCTTTAATGTGATTACAGAGAGCTGTTAAATGTGCATCTCATTATGTGGAATGTCTGGAGACCTGGCAGGCTGCCTTCTCCACACAAGCAGTGCTTTCCCCTCGTGAAGATACAGAAATATTGATCTAAAGATAGACAATAATTAGCACAAGAGAAGATGTTACAGGAAGTAGCCCCTGGCACTGTTGATAGGAGATCCTGTTCAGAAGTTGTTGTTGAGCATGAAATCCCCACTGAGTAAAATAAACTGATTGGATCACTAAATGCCCACAGATTATAAATTTGGTAAATTGATTATTTACTCTCTTGTGCCCCTAACTCCCAGTGGCTCCTGTTATGTCCCAGAAAATTCTCAGTGATGGGAACCACCATGCTTGGGGCAGGAGTTTGGTTCAGGATCTGAGCAGGACAAGAGAAAAGCTTTGAATCATGGACATCTTCCCCTTTTTTGAGTGGAAGAGTAAAATTTGTGTTGATTTGAGGAAAACAGAGAATGTGGCTCCTCTTTGGGATCTTCCAACTGAACTCAAACTGGGAGGAAGTGCTGGAACCTTCACTGACGTGGAGAGGAATGGAGCCCTGCCTTTTTTTCCATCTGTTTTGAACCAAAAATTAGGGACTCATGTCTGGGAGTTCAAGATCAAGTTCTTTTCTCACTCTTGAGCTGCCCTGAACCTGCTACTCAGGGTGGAATGGCTGGAATCCCTGGAAATGCTCAAGGCCAGGTTGGATGGGGCTTGGAGCAGCCTGGGACAGTGGAAGGTGTCCCTACCATGGTAGGGGTGGCACTGGATGGGCTATGAGGTCCCTTCCAACCCAAACCATTCCATGGATTTCTAATTCCAGACCAAGGCTGGACCCCAGGATTGTGGTAACGAAAGTCAGTCAATTCTGAGGTGGGAAGAGAAGGAATTTGTAATAGTTCCCTCCTATGAAAAATTAATCTGTGTAAGCAAAAGATGGATTTTAATTTCTGTGTCTGGACTCAATTTGGAGACGCCTCCTGGGAATCTGGAGAGGCGTTAATGACTCACAATGTGCTTAATTACCTGTAAAGTTACTTTGTGCTGAGCAGACAGAAAGTAAGAGTTGGGCAGAGTGCGAGGAAAGTTCTTTAGCCAAGACAAAAATGAAAGAGGAAGGGAAGAAGCACTGTGGTACCACAGGTGTCAAAGACAAGTCCAGAAAAAAATTGGATTTGTATAGAATCATAGAATCCCAGAAAGAATTTAGTTGGAAGGGCTTTAAAGCCCATCCAGTGTCACCCCTGCCATGGGCAGGGACTCCTTCCACTGTCCCAGGCTGCTCCAAGCCCCATCCAACCTGGCCTTGGGCACTTGCAGGGATCCAGGGGCAGCCACAGCTGCTCTGGGCACCCTGTGCCAGGGCCTGCCCACCCTCCCAGGGAGCAATTCCTTCCCAATATCCCATCCATCCCTGACCTCTGGCAGTGAGAAGCTCTTAGAAGGTAAAAGACAAAGGCAGCAGCTGCCTTGGCTGGGTCTTCCAAGGATACCTGTTCATGGTGAAGTCAGGAATGAGTTTCTGGGCTATAAATAAGTGTGGAAGTTCTGTCCTGAGCTGGAAGAGATTTAAAACGCTCATAAATGCTCATCAGAAAAGGAGTCACATGGATAATGTGGCTCCCTGGGTAGGATTGCCAACATGGAATGCTGCTTTTGGTTTTTTGTTTTTTTTTTAATTTTATTTCAGGGAGTTAATTCTGTTTTCACACAGGAGCCACAGTGTTGGTAATACTGGTACAAATCCCATTTCTGAAGCAAGCCTTAGTCATGCTACTAATGGGAGTATTTTCTCTTCAGCACCTTTAAAAGTTCTCTAAATGGTCCCATTTGTGCTCTGAGATCCTAATGTTTTTATGTCCAGGCAGAGACTGGTCTGGTTTTCCTGCTCTGAGTCCATTTGCACATCATAATGATCATTTTATGCATTTGTCCTCTCCTTGCATGGGATGAATTTTTAATGTGCAGGCAGAGGGTGACATTTTTATTGCTTTTACGGGCATCAGGAATGCATTTTAAATTCAATTATGTACTGTCTCTGGAAATACCACACAAGTGACTTGCCAATAAATACATCTCATGGATTACTGGAAACTAACAGGGACAGTAATCACTGGAGTGACTTTACTGGGCCAATTTTTGTCACTCCAAAAAATACAGGTTAATGCATATTAGGAAGGATAATTCAAGCTTCATATAGACACTGATAAACCAGCATAATTATTTCTGGAAGGAGATGAAAAGAGTTTCTGCAGCTCAATGGAGACAAACTCACTGGGTGCCCCAGCAGCTCGATATGCAATTAGAAATCAGTGTTTTAAAGGGTAGGGGAAGTCAGAAAAGGGCATTCCATGCACTGAACACAAGCTCAAAGAACTCACAGGATTTGTGCTGTTGAATTGAACTGGAGATGAAGACAAATCAGGCTTAGGCTGAAGTGTCCTCAGAGGGATGGTAAAAAATCCTGAAGTTGTTAATAATTGAGCAAATTCCAGCTGACCTGCCGTGAATCACTGCTCTGTTAAGCTGCTGACAAGGAGAGGGAACAGAACCAGCTGGCCAGAGCACACCAGGAATCAATCAGAATCTGGTTTAACAAGAAAATCCAAACCGCTGGAAAACTGGGAAGATAAAATTGAAAACAAATTGGGATCTGTGAGTGCAGGCACACACATCTGTAGGCATGGGATTTGTAATGCTTTGTGGGGAGATAAAGGGTGGTATTAAAAATAAAACAATGTCACTTGAAAAAAGTAATTAGAGTGTAAGTCCTTATCCAGAGGAGGTAAATGCAGGAGGAATCAGCATTTTCTTCCAGGGCATGGAATAACGGAGTGGTTCATGTTTGCAGGGGTCATCTGCTCCAAACCCTTCTTTAAAACAGCTGAGCTTTGAGCTGATCCCACCACCACCCCAGAGAAATCTGGAGGGAGCAGATGCCCTGTCCAACACAGCCTCTACTCTTCTGCAGCTGTAGGATGGGAGATGTCAGCAGTTCCTGGATCCTCTGAGGAAACCAGGATTGCAATCTGGATTTTTCTGTCCGGGCTAATGGGATTTACCCTTCCAAGCAACACTGGGATTCCAGGACTTTCTGTTCCCCTGTGTTTTAGTTTCCAAGTTAAACTGATGTTTCAGTAAATCCCAATCCTTCACAAAGTGTTCCCAGCACTGTCTCCATGAGGTTCTAGATCTAAGGGACAATGGATAAGGGACAGTGTCCCTGAGCTTCTGAACTCCACTGCAGCCCCCCACTGAATTTTGACTGGAGAAAGGTAAAAGCACCTCTTGATAAGAAAATATCCAGCCTTGTGTCCTTGGCTCCCTCACAGACAGAGCTCTGCCCCACATGGTGCTGTTCCAGTCCTTTCCTTATTGCTAGAAGGGGGGGAATGAGACAAAAAACTCAGTTTATGGGATTTCTAAATCCACTGGGTTTTGCCTTCCTTCATCTGTGGACGATCTTTTCCACCTGATCTTCCTCCCATGTGGGTAATAACCACTCTGAATCCATACTAAGTGACAAATGTGTTATTCCAATGACACTTAATAGGATTTTTGGGGGATGTTATTAGGAACAACCTGGCTGCTGTGTTTTAAATCAAACCTTGTGTGCCCACGCTGGTGCTGCTGCCCTGATCTCTGTGCCTGGCCCACAACTGAGCTGTTGAGCACGTGTGAGCCATTAAAGGGAATTTTTTTAGACATTAATCACCCCAGAGGAGTAAACTGAGTCATCTGCAAACATGCGGAATGATCATCAATAAATCAGGAATGACAGGGAACCAGGAATGGATTTATGGAAGTGCTTTCAACACCTGTTGCTGGCTCCTTTTAACAGTATTTTGATATCTGTCAATGAGTCAGATTTTAATCTGAAGTGTTTCCTTCTAAACACATTGAATGGTGGTTTTAATCAAGACAAAATGTGGCCTTGCATAAATCAATGTACAGAAAACAAAAATCTTCAAGACAGTCATAATCAAATCATGATGACCTTCTTTCAATGAAAAAAAAGAAATAAAATAAAACTGACTGGCATAAATTATATTTTAAAATCAGTTTTGATGGGGTGGTGGAGCCACTGTTGGATGAGGATGGGCTCTGGGAATAGCCAGGCTCTTGGATGCTGCTCTGGGAAAAGAGGCAGGGCAGGATATCCTGAATTACATGGCTCAGGGCAAAAACTCAGCGCCAAAACTGGGTTCATTCCTTTTGGACCCATCTTCCCTGTCCTTTCCCCTTCCCTGACCTCCTCATGGACTAATGTGGGGTCAGGTTTCCCTTCTGTTTGCTTCAAGTCTGCCACAGAAACCCTTGAATTCTGTCCTGCCTTTTATTATTTCTCTGTCCAAATATCAACCAGGAAGCCCACAGATAGTCCCAAACACTCCAGTTCCAGGACTGTCTTCATCACTTTTGGAACAGGACAAGAGGAAATGGTTTGGAGGTTCAACCATGGGCCTAGGGAATGATGCAGCAGGGTGCTGGCGGAATTCCCTTCCTGGGATACAGAGACAACCCCGTCACGTGCTGACCTTTTGTCATCTGTTGAACAGCAATTAATTAAACAAATTGGTGGAATTTACTGAAGCTTTCATGTTGCAGTAGAGAAAATAATGGAAAAGAGGAAATGCTAGAGAGAGCAGAATGAAACATCTGTTGGGATTCAAGTGGGGATGGATCCAATGCATGTTGGATGCAAAGGAAAAGTCCCCAGGAGTTTCTCTCTAATGGCAGGATAGGGGCTGTTCCATGGATCAAGTGACCCATGACTGGTCAGTCTCACTGGTGACCACTAACCAGAAGGTTCCTCCCCTTTTCCAAACTGCTTTGGACCTGGAATGTTGCAATTTCCCCTCATGGATCATCCAAATCTGAGATGCTCCAGTTTGAAACTTGGGTGTCCTGCTCCCAACAGGACTGATGAGTCCTGGGTGGAGGATCATGAATTGAGAGTTGGATTTGGGATCACTGACCCCAGATGTACTGTGCTGGGAGACAAAGCCAGGACTGGGATGAGCCAGTAGGATCAAAAATAGAGGGTTGGATTTGGGATCACCAGCCTGGGAGAGGAAGCTGAGAGGGTTTGACAGCAGCAGAACAGAATTGTATGGAATTATTGCAATTGGCTTCCCAGCACAGAGGGGTTTTTTGTTTATTTTTGGGTTTTTATTGCCCATTATGCTTCTCGCCTGTCTCTAATATTCCCAAGATTATGTTTTCATAAACAATTTTATTTTCAAGCCGTGTGTGGAATCTGTCAGGCTTTATTTGATTATTTCTCCAATACAGCCCAGGCCCCTTGAAAATCCTCCACCTGTAATTCATTTACAGCTGCGAAAGCTTTGCTGTGCATAGGAAATTTTGATCTCCAAGATGTAAAGGGAGAATCAACAGCATTGTAAAGTCTGGGATTAAATCATCCTTCTCTTTTCTTTAATTCAATAAAGGACTCAGGCTTATCCTGGAGAAAGGGATGTCCCAGCTATGGCTTTAGAGGTACTTTAAAGGCATTTGGGATTCTGTGCAGATAATAAATCACAAGTAAGGGTATTTTGCCCATTCATAGGTTGGGATCATGGAATTGGGCTGGTTGGGATGTCCTATGGGTCTTGCTGGGGATCTCTGGGGTTGGCACAGCAGTGCTTGTTTATGGGAAGGTCTGAAATGCCTCTGAAGTGGATTTTCACAGGCAAATCCCAAGATTTCATCCCAGCATGGTTGTGCTGGGTTCTCACCATGAAAGGCACAAATTTTTTTGGATTTTGGTACCATTTTTGTGGCTTATTTCTGTGGGGGTAATTAAGTCATTCTTGGAAGAGCCCCCAGGCTCTCTGGACAATGTGCTCAGGGCTGGGCACTGCCCAGGGAAGAAGTTGTGCCTCCTGTGCAGGGGCAATTGCTGGGCTCAGTCCCTGCCCGTGGCTCTGGGGCCATTGCTGGGCCCCGCAGCAGAGCCTGGGCCCTGCTCTGCCCCTCCCTGCACACAGGGACAGCCAGGCCTGAGGGCCCCTCTCAGCTGGGGCTCCTCTCCAGGCTGAGCAGCCCCAGCTCCCTCAGCCTTTCCTGGGCACCCAGATGCTCCAGGCCCTTCCTCAGCTGCGCAGCCTCCGCCGGCCCCGCTCCAGTAGCTCCTGGCCCTTTCAGGTCCTTTTGCTTTTGAGAAGTTGCCCAGGAGAATGTGAAAAGCTGGTGATTCAGAGGATGTTAAAAACATTTACAGCTTATCTTTCTTTTGTTTACATGTAATTCTGTAGGTGGAGAATTATGGTGATCTCTGTGAGATGTTCATTTAATGGGGGTGGACGCAGCGTTCCGGCAGCAAACCAGGCTGTGCTTGGAAAGTGTGTCAGTGGCTCCATGAAAAAGAGATGATTATGATGTTGTCAAGTGTAGCAGAGATCCTTTAGACACCAGACTCCTGCCTTCAGTCAGTCTTGGATATGATGTAAATACCCAGTTTGGAGGAAAGAGAGACAACAGACCATGCATGCAAATGCCACTTGTCCCTTATTTACACTCACTGTGATTTTGACACATTGACCAGTGATAAGGATCTCTTTTGAGGCACACTATGAGAATCAGTCCCCAAAATCTTTCATTTTCTACCTTGTGTGAGGTAATGGTCTTTGTTGGACTTCTTTCTGGAGCTCCAGGGTTGCAAGGTCCCGCTGGACAGGGCTTGGAGCAGCCTGGGACAGTGGAAGGTGTCCCTGCCCATGGCAGGGGGTGGCACTGGATGAGCTGCAAGGTTCCTCCCAACCTAAACCATCCTGGTATTTTATGGTTCAATCAAGAAGCAGAAAATTGACTTGGTGCACCCACTCTGGGTCTGTCCACAGGCTGAAGGGTGAGGTTTCATTTCCCATGAAAGGCCCTAGACAAAGGGGAAAAAACGCAGGAGAGAAACTCCTTGACAGCAAACTGTTTTGAAGAGGTAATTACAGTGCAAGCCAAAGGCAATTTAATTTCAGCTGTATTGCGAATGCAGGATCATAAAAATCAGTGTTCAGGGCTATGAGGCTTTGCATGACAGCTTTTACTTTAATCACCAGCGTATTTATATCAAACACAGTGTGGCCAGATGGACCAGGGCAGGGATTGTCCCTCTGGGCTGGCCCTGCTAAGGGACCTCGAGGGCTGTGTCCAGTTCTGAGCCCTCTGGCCAGAGAGCCCTGGAGGGGCTGGAGCGTGTCCAGGGAAGGGAAGGGAGCTGGGGAAGGGGCTGGAGCCCCAGGAGAGGCTGAGGGAGCTGGGAAAGGGGCTGAGCCTGGAGAAAAGGAGGCTCAGGGGGGACCTTGTGGCTCTGCACAACTCCCTGACAGGAGGGGACAGCCAGGGCGGGTCGGGCTCTGCTGCCAGGGAACAGGGACAGGACAAGGGGAAAGGGCCTCAAGCTGGGCCAGGGGAGGCTCAGGCTGGAGAGCAGCAGGAATTTCTGCATGGAAAGGGTGCTCAGGCCTTGGCAGGGGCTGCCCAGGGAGCTTTGGAGTCCCCATCCCTGGAGGTGTCCAAGGAAGGGCTGGAGGTGGCACTGAGAGCTCTGGGCTGGGGACAAGGTGGGCATCGGGCACAGCTTGGGCTCCATGGGCTGGGAGGGATTTTCCAGCCTCAGTGATTCCATGAATCCAAGCAAAGCATATGGGAAATTGCTACAGGAAAACCAACCTTGACTTAGCAATGACCTGTGTGACTGGTAAAGAACTGAGATTTTTGGAGAAATAGATACACCTTTGCTAATTAATTTCTGCCACTTCTTTTGTGGATACTGTGAATGAAAATAACCAGCAGCTGATCCTTCAAGTAATATTTATTAATCTGACAGAAAAGAGGAATTATCTTTCGATACAGCAGTTTGTAACACAAAAGGAATATACCTGTGTGGGTGGGCAGGCCCTGGCACAGGGTGCCCAGAGCAGCTGTGGCTGCCCCTGGATCCCTGGAAGTGTCCAAGGCCAGGCTGGACAGGGCCTGGAGCAGCCTGGGACAGTGGGAGGTGTCCTTGCTCGTGGTAGGTGGTGGAATGGGATGAGCCTTAAGGTCTTCCAACCCCAGCCACTCTGATTCTATGAAGTCATGCCATGATCCTGGTGGAGCCAACATTCCCACCCAGACACAACTGGGAGCCCAGTGGAAGGCTGCCTGTACAGCTTCAGTTGTCCAAAACACCATTTTTTTGGTGATATCCCAAATCAAGGATCAGCTGGTGCTGATCAGATGTAGCCTCAGTTCTTTTGGAGCTGAGACAGAGCTGTAGGAGCATCCCAAAGGTGCTAAAGAAGGACATTTGCATTTTCCAGCCTTTGTTCCAGTTGGGTGCCAAAAAAATAAGTTTCAGGGAACTCAGACAACCTTAATTTCCTTTTACTGGACTGTTGGAGTCTGGAGCTCTGCTTACTCAAGGCGCAGAGCAGTGACAACAACTGCAATTGTGATGGTGCCAAGCAGCAATAAAAGAGAGAGGTTTTGTTCCAGGCTTAACCCAGGAGAAACATCTGCCACCGACCTGGATGAGCACCCTCACTGAACACCCTTCAAAAGTTTGGGAATGCGTCTTGAAAGGGATTTAGAGAGTGAATGGTTGCTTTTATATCCTGGAGGCAGAGCAGAGCCAGGAGCCCTGCGGGTTGTGGTGTGTGTCAGAAGATAAATGTCCTGTCGGAGCTGGCAGCGCTGCCACCGAGCGTGACTGAGGCTGCAAACAACGCCTTGGGCCACAGCCAGCAGTGCTTGGAAGCCCTTGCTGCTTCCTCCAGGAGCCATCCCGTGGGATGGATCACAGGCACGAATCTAAGCGTGGTTAATGTTGCTTCTACCTGGAAGTTGGGAGCAGCTTGGTGACTGCATTCCCAGGGATAGAGTCATGACTTTTCCCACCTCCTTCGGGTTGGGCCTGTCCCTGCTCCTCCGTGGGGACAGGGAGTCAGTCCATGGATGTTTTAGCACAGCTGCTTTCCCTGAGTTTGGCAGCTGGTTCTGGGCACGTTGAGCTCTCTGGGAAAATGTGTCACGTTTGGAGCCAGGCGGAATCGCTCCAGACAGGGAGCAGTTCCCCACGGGAAATTCTCCTGGGTCCAGGAACTGCCATCCCTGCACAATGTTCTGTGGCTGAGCAGTGGGGAATGCAGCCAGGAAAATGTCACCTCTCGTTCTTCCCCTGCTCACTGCCCAGGGTGTAGGGGTGAGGTGGCTGGAGAAGGTTCCTCATCCCATTCCCTGTGATGGCAGTCACACTTTCCTGATAAAATGGTGCATGTGGATGGATTAAAATCATCCAGTTTATTGCATTTTCTGTTAAAACTCAAACCCCTGGAGCCAGGGGTCTTCTTTGCCTCCTTGTTTGCTGCCTCTGTAGGGTGGCCTGGACCCTCCTGTGGATTCTGGGCTGTACTTTTGCCAGGGGATCCTGTCAAATAGCCATAAATAATTTGCTATCCATACTTTTTAACACCCATATCGCCTTCAAGAGCTTAGAGGAGCCGAGGGGCTGCAGGTGAGCAGGAGGTCAGGTGTGAATAGCTCTATTCCATCCCCAGCTGAATTCCATAACCTCATCCAGGGAGTGGATTCTGGGCAGGTGGAGAAATTACTCCTCATTAAGTGGAATAAGAAGCAGCTGGAGAAAGTCCCTTATAAGGACTGGGTAAGCAGAGTAGAAGGAGCCCCATCATGCTGGTAGAGGTTGGTGAGCTGCTGGTGTTTATTCTACAATTAAATCACAATCATTAAACTGGTAAAAACTTCTAAGCTCATCAAGTCCAGCTTTTCTTGGGCAAAGTGGGAGATGGTTGTGGAGCAAAAGGAATGAGTGAAGTCCTTCGCTTGTGTTGCAGGTAGGGAGAAAAGTCACAAGTTTCAAACTTTGCTGGGGATTTTCAGTGTTGTATACCAGAATGTCTGTTTTGCCAGCTGTAGTACTGTTACTGTCTGGAGTGGGTGTTTGAAAATCTTCATTATTGATGGGATTTAAGGAACAGTGGGAGGAGAACTTTTTGGAGAAAGTCTGGGTTTGTTTGACCCTGCTTTGTTGGTTAGAACAGTTGTTCCTTGAACAGCTGGAGCTGCGTTTGCTGCGATTTCTTCCACCCTAAAAACATTGCAGCTCAAGCTAAATGTTTGCCCTTCTATAGTTGCAGTGTTTTTCACACAGTTGAAGAAAGGGAAATGCAATTTTCCTGCTGCTTGCTGTGGTGATCAAAGATTCCCTGGGAGGTTTTCTGCTCCCGTTTGCCTCCCTCCCATGTGTTTTCCCACTTGGAGCAATTTGCAGCTCAGCTGTTATGTGCAAGGCTCTCCCTGAAAAGCTGAGGCTCCATTTGCCTTTCAGGGCAAGTACCCACCTGGAAATAATCATGGAAACACTCCTTTTGTACACAAGTCCTTCAATAACCCAGGCAGTTCTTGGAGGGAATTAAGGCTCTGTTTTATGAATCCATTTAATATTGTCCTGTGGAGAGCAGAGGGGGATTTTTATTGACCTGGAGAATCAAGTCTTGCTCTTATTAAAGAAACTCAAATATTTGGCTGTTTTGTCACTTCTGGCTGTTCAGGGGAATTCTGGCCTGCTAGAAACTCCCCTAAATCTGGGATATTAACGGTGTAATTCTATGATGTGTTGGAGTTCGTTTTGTCAGCAAATTGCTTTTCCCATTATTTGCTCCGTTGTGGAGTTGAAGTGTTAGGCTTTTGTAAAGGTAAGAGTTGGATTTTTTTTTTTAAGAACTTAGGGCCTGTTTCTTTTATTTATGGAGTTGGTCTATAGCAAATGTCTTTTGTTACCCTCTCTTGGATTTTGCAGGCATAATTATCCATTAAAAAAGCCACCCTGTGGTGGGTTCCCCCAGTTTGGGAGTTTAAGGGTGCGAGCACACTAAAATCTGACCACCTGTCCAAGGCTGTTATCTTCTCCCCTATGTTCATTCCTCATTTGGGAATGCTGGAATTGATGTAATGAACTTTCATTTTATGCTTAGGCCTGACTGTCACAGCATTCCTGTCCAGTTGTTTGCTTACTCCTTGTACAATGTGGGCCCACGTGCTCTGGTACAAAAAATGTTCTTCCTAAGGAAAAAAACTCTTGCTGAGAGCATGAAAGGTGCATTTTCTGCATTTATCTGCCCAGGTTTGTGGTGTTATCATGAGATAGATTCAACTGAACTGAAACTATTTTTTTTTTTTTTTTAAATTAAAAAGAAGGGTAAATTATGAGAGAATGATTTAGGTTGAAAAAACATTTAAGATCAAGTCCAGCTGTTCCCTCAGTACTGCTGAGCCCCCCACTGACCCATATCCCCAAGTTCCGTGGCTCTTAAACCCTTCCAGGGATGCTGATTCCACCTGAGCAGCCCCTGCCAAGGCCTGAGCACCCTTTCCATTCCTGCTGCTCTCCAACCTGAGCCTCCCCTGGCCCAGCTTGAAGCCCTTTCCCCTTGTCCTGTCCCTGTTCCCTGGCAGCAGAGCCCGACCCCCCCTGGCTGTCCCCTCCTGTCAGGGAGTTGTGCAGAGCCACAAGGTCCCCCCTGAGCCTCCTTTTCTCCTTAAAGCCCATCTAGTGCCACCCCTGCCATGGGCAGGGGCACCTTCCACTATCCCAGATTGCTCCAAGCCTCGAGGTCCAGCCTGGCCTTGGACACTTTCAGGGGTCTAAGGACAGCCACAGCTTCTCTGGGCTATGGTGTATTTTGGGTTAAATTTTCATTGTGTGTGTGTTTCCTTCAGCATCACCTGGGAATATTGATGGATCTCAGGTTTTTATGGAAAAGAGAGGATGAGAAACCAGAGTATTGCAAATCACAGGCTGGTTGAGGATGGGAGGGACATCTGGAGGTCCTCTGGTTCAGGTTGCCCTGGGCCATGTCCTGATGGCTTTTGAGTCTCTCCAAGGAGGACAATTCCACAGCCTCCCTGGGTGGGCTCTAAGGCAGTGGAGATGCAGCTTCAAAGTCAGGATACTCCCTGGAGGTTGGGAGACCCAAACTCATGTCCCCCATCCTGCTCCAGACTGATTTAGGTGCAGTCCTGTGGAGCCTGGCTCAGGGAGCTCTCTATGGCTGAATCACCTTCTCATCCCAGCCCATCCTGGGCAGCCTTTGCTGAGGGAATTGCTGCCAAACAAGTGACAAAGTCACATTTTTGGCCAAAAAAAAGCCACAAATTTGGCTTTAAGAATGCCAGGGAAGTGTTCAGAAACTCTCTGAGGGCTTGGATGGGGGCTCAGTGCTGCAGAGCTCTGTGCTCTGCCCTCTGTCCATCCGGGTGTAGTCTCAGTCTTTTATCTGGGGCTGCTTGGAGCTGATCTTCCCTGCCTTTTTTTGGGTTGCATTTTATTTCTGGGGGGGGGGGGGGGGGGGGGCTGAAGCAAACCAGTAAGGAATATGACTGAGCAGGTTTGTAGCACACAAGCATTCCAGTGGATCCTGAATGGATCTTGTTGCAGTAAGGTAGAAAAATCATAAAAGAAAGGCCTTATAGAGTCAGGCCTGTGCCTAAAATCAGTGGCTGGCCTTGTTAGGCTAGCCCTTTGCAAGTTCCCATGTGAAAGCAATCCTGTTGTGAGCAGTTCCTTAACAAAACAATCCATTCCTGGATAAAAAAAATAACTTGCACCTGTATAAACTGTTTTTACACCTTTAGATAGAAAATGAAAACTATCTCTTGCACACAACTTTTCCTTCACCTACACACCAGGGGTTTGAGTGACCAATCAATACAGGGTAACAACTTGTTACCAATTTTACTAACCAATAAAGTAATTGGCAAGAAAGCTACTGACCAATTGGAGTCACACATGAGGTCTGTAAAGCTGTATGAAAAGGAGTTATGTGAATAAAGAAGGGCCTTTTTTGACCATGAAAAAAATGGAGCCCATGTGATTTATTCCTACAGATCCCTGGTTGATTACCAGCTTTAGGGGTGGCTCTCCAGAGGTTTATTCCAGTGGTTTCCCGTCATCACCAAATCCATCCTGGCTGCTAGAAAAGGAGCAGCTTTCCATGATATCTTTTTCCTGTTCAGCCCCAGAGCATGAAAGAGAAATCTCAGGAATACAGAGGGGAGGAAAGCAGCTGGATCTGTGCCCTGAGTAAAGGGATCCATTAATCGAGGTTTCTTTTGCATTGCAGCGTTCCCACATTCCAGAGCCTTCCCGAGGAGATCCTCAGTAAGCTTGCAGATGTCCTGGAAGAGGTAAGTGCTTTGAATATTGGGATTTCATGAGCTCAGAACCTTCTGCTGGCAATACCCAGCCTCTTCTTTTTCCCTGAAGAGCAGCTTCCCAGCTTGGCAGCCATTGAGGCCATGAAAGGAGTGTGGGGAAAATGAATCCAGTTTTGAACAGGGTTTATATGTTTTTTTAATTGGATTTTTATCCAACTGGGGAGTGAATCAATCATTTCCTGTGGTGTCCAGAAGGGAACTTCTCCAGCCTCTGGGTGAGTGGTGGGGAGGAGGAGATTGTGAAAACCTGGTCTCATCTCAGATTTGATGGGGCAGTTATTTAGGACATTCCTAAATATTTTAAAGATGTCATGGAAAAGGTGCTCTGGGAGGAGTTCCATCAGTGTTGAGACGTTGGGGTGGAGTTGGGCTTTGCTTGCCTGGCTTTAACTGGGGTCTCGTTAGGTTTAGGCTTTTAATAAGTCTATTTAAAACAACAAAGAAATCACCCACAAAGCACCAACCAAAAAAAACCTCTGAAAAAAACACAAAAAATCCCTACAACCCCCCAGAAATGCAAAAAACCCTAATCTGTACTGTACCATGTACTGTACAAAAAAAAAAAAAAAGAAACACAAAACACCAAACCAAAAGAACCCGAACCTCCCCAACCTTGGCCCATAAACAGATATAAAATGGGTGTAAGATACTTGGGTTGTATCACAGTTTTCCCCCATATTTTATATTCCCATGATGCTCCCTTCTGGGCCTGAGGAATTCAATATCCCAGAAAGTTGTTAATGAACCCTTCCAAAAGGTGGTTTAAGTGCAGGCAAAGTGCATGTGACAGTAATTTATTTCATTCCTGCTCGCTTTTCTTCATCCACACCTCTCCATCAGGGAAGATGTTCCCGTGGATTTGGAGGAAAAGCGCTGCTTACATTGGAGTTGATTTGAATTCTTTTTTTTTCTGAGCTTTGCCTTCTCTGCCTTTTTATTTAGTGCCCAGATAAATTCTGTGGCTCCAACAAATCAGCTGTTTGTCACCTCGAATAATTGCATATTCACAGATAAGCTTTATTCCCTTTACTGCCAGGGAATGCTCTGATTTAGGGAAAAAAAGGATATGAATTCCTTCTGCTGTATATTCCATCTGCCTATCTCAAAACCCCACTCTGAACCAGAATTTGCTTGGATCACATCACCAGCATTAAGCTCCTTATCAAGAGTTAAGGAGGAGAAAAAAAATGCACAAAACTTTTCCAGAAACTCTTAAAGTTTCATGGCAGAGAGGAAAAAACTTCTTAATAAATATCAGTGGAGAAATGAGGCATGAAAGCAGCATTTTTAGGGAATAAATCTGGACTTTTAGGGTGGATGCTTCCAGTTTCCTACTTGGAATGAGTGTTATTTCCTCTGGGTTTGTTTTGGATTGAATAGGCTGTGTTTTGCATAAATTAAAAATAAAAAGTCACTCTCAGATCTGTATATTTAGATATAAACTCCCACCTGGCTACAGCCTCCTTTCCATAGGTTACACTCTGAAGTATTGGAAAGCCCCTCTGGATCATGGAATTGTTAATGTTACATGGCAAAACGTGTCTGGTGACTCACACAGGGATTGTCTGGGTGGCACCAATATTGCCAATAATTTCAATCTTTATGGGTAATTTCATTTAGCAAATGGAATTAATATCCTGAAGGGATTCAGAAGGAGAGTCTGTTCCTGGCATAGCCGAGGAGTGGGATGAGCTTTTGGTGGGCATGGGCAGCACTCAGAGATCTGGGCTGGCATTTCCTCCTCTCCCTCTTTTCCCACCCTTCATTTTTATTTGGGTTTTGTGGCACAAAATCAGGATTTCTTTCCTGTCCTTAAGTTGCTTCACATTCTGGCAGTGTTTTTCCTCTTTAAGGTTATTCCCTGTGCCATTCAAATGATTTCCATCTCAAATCAGGTGTTCAGGTACTGATAGATGTAATTAAGGTTCCTTGACCTCTTCTCCTCTGAAGCCGCTTCCAGGTACTCATGATTTTGTAATTTTCCATTTGATCTCGCATTCTTCATTGTGCCTACAGCTGATTATTCTAAATTTTGTTCCCCAACTCCAAGTTCCTAGTCCTGTTTCAAAGAAGGATCCCTTTGCCTGGAAGTCAGGGATGGATCTGTTTCCTACTTGAACATCTGTCCCAGCTCCACTGAGCTGGGTTGGGTTTTCAGGGAAGGGGAAGGAGGCAGGAATTCAGAGAGCCAGGGGCAGTTGGAGTAACTAATCCCAGACTGGTTTGGGTTGGAAGGGACATTAAGGATCATCCCATCCCACCCCCTACCACAAGCAAGGACACCTTCCACTATCCCAGGCTGCTCCAAGCCCCTGAGTCCAGCCTGGCCTTGGACACTGCCAGGGATCCAGGGGCAGCCACAGCTGCTCTGGGCACCCTGTGCCAGGGCCTGCCCACCCTCCCAGGGAACAATTCCTTCCCAATATCCCATCCATCCCTGCCCTCTGGCAGTGGGAAGCCATTCCCTGTGTCCTGTCCCTCCATCCCTTGTCCCCAGTCCCTCTCCAGCTCTCCTGGAGCCCCTTTAGGCCCTGGAAGGGGCTCTGGGCTCTCTCTGGAGCCTTTTCTTCCCCAGGTGAGCACCCTCAGCTCTCCCAGCCTGGCTCCAGAGGGGGTCCAGCCCTGGAGCAGCTCCATGGCTCCCGTGGATTCTCTCCAGCAGCTCCAGGTGCTGTTGGTGCCCCAGACAGAATCATCGGAGATTTAAAGTTCTGTGGCTGCAGATTCACAGGGGGAGATTGAATTAAGGTCTCGCTGGCATTTTCAACCCAGGCCTTTCATCTGCATTTCCTAATCCTGTTCCTTGGCTGTTTGGGATTTAGCCTGGTAATCCATGGAAGATGTTGTGTGTGGGAATCTGAGCAGCTGGAGCAAGAGACAGCGACAAAGGCGCTTTGATTTGCTTACAAAACCCTGCAGATCAGTTTATTGTGCAGATAATGTCAGGTCTAAACTACATCACGTGGATTTGCCTCGTTTGTTGTGTATCCAGAACTCGAGATGGCTTTGACATTTATGTGTGTGTATATATTTATGGATTATTGCTGGATGTGTAGAAATGTAAAGTATTCCAGGCCAGGCTGTACAGGGCTTGGAGCAGCCTGGGATAGTGGAAGGTGTCCCTGCCAATGGCACAGGATGGATTTTAAAGTCCTTTCCAACCCAAACCATTCTGTGGTTCTCTTACTATACTTTATAACACATTCAAATCTATAATATTTATCTATCATAGTTGTGGTGTAAATAGATATTTAAATATAACTATGGCTAATTGCCCTAAATCCAGCTGTAGAGCACTTGATTAATTCATCCTGGGTTAACAGGAAAGCAGCTACAGATTGGAAGTGCTGGGAATGCCATTCCAACATCTTCCAGTGTGCGGTTTGGGAATTCTTTCACTGGAAGCATAAATATTCAGAATTTTAATTTATTTGAATACGCTGCTGAGATCCAAGTGTCAGTGATGTATTTTCTCCAGCCCCAGGCAGCCTGGCCTTGGCTTCCATTGAATCCCTGGACAAACAGAGCCAAACTGAGGGGAGAGGCAGAGAAATGTGCTGAACCCCACAGGCAGAGGCTGCCAGGGATGGAAACTCTTCCTGCAGCTCTGGGTGCTGAAATCTGGGTTCCCAGCTCCTGTCTGCAGCCACTTCAGCAGCTCAGTTTGTGTGCTGAGTGTTGCTTGCCAGCCTTTGTCTTGTTCCTTCCTTTCATTTTAATTCCAATGAAAGACTGAATTTCTAAAGGCACAAATGTTAAAAAAATAAACCAATCCAAAATTCTTCCCTGTTGCTCGTGGTGCTCCTGTTGTGTCTCCTGGTGGAGAGTGGGATCTCGGAGGAGATTTTATGGCTTAATTCAGCTTTCAGAGCTGTCCTGGGCCTTCCTGCAGAGATGCCAAGCATCCTTCCTGATCCACACTGCCCAATTAGTATGGATCAGAAGGCCTTGGGATGCCTCTGGTTAATTAACAGAGGCTGAACACAGTCCTGCCTTTGTGGGATTGTGTGGCAACAGTGAATAGAAGAGGGAAAATGTGCAAAATTAATTAGCTTTCCATAGAATCGGTGGTTTTTAGGCTTATTTTGGAGTGAGGATGGCTCTTGGATAAAGGGAATCAGGTCCCTGCTCTGTCCTGCAGGCTCTGCCAGCACCAAGGCAGGTATTGATGTGATACAGAGCCAGAAATCAGATTTGAGGGAGAATTCAAAATAAACAGGGAAGAGTAAAAGGTTTTGGTTAAGAAAAAATATATTAATGTTATTGTTTATATCTTTTTTATCAAAGGAAGCACTCTGGGCTGTGTTCACTGGAGCAGCTGTGGGATAGAGTAATGCTGCCTGTGGGGGAATCAAATCAGCTTCAGTCACGACTGACTCCATCACAAATGGACACAATTTTGACTTGAGTTGTACTTCCATTAATTTTTCAAATGGTGCTCATGAGAACACGGCTTTGGGTTTGCAGGTGCACCATGAAATAAAAGCTTTTTGGGGGAAAAAAGGGATTAGAAAACAAAATGCAGCTGGAGAAACTGGAGTGCAGGAATACAATGGAGTCAGTGGCAGGAGCTGCTCTAGCTTTGGATTGGGATAAAATGTGTTCTTTGGAGTTGTTTTCCTTTTGATTTTCCTTAATGTGGGCACAGACCACATGAAGAGAATTAAAAATAATCTCCAGCTTCTGTTAGCACAGGAAAGGAGTTCAGTATTCCCTGCTTTCTGTAGATTCTTGTCAGGAATGTGGTCATCCCTGTGTGTGTTTATTGCTCATCCTCTGCTTTCCTGCACTGGTAGAAATGGGGCAGGATTTGGGGTTTTTCTTCCCCAGTGCTGCAAAACTTATTGTTAGAAGGTGATGCCAATGGAGAAAACCTTTGGGATTCTGATTACTTCCTAATGTCCCAATATCCCATCCATCCCTGCCCTCTGGCAGTGGGAAGCCATTCCCTGTGTCCTGTCTCTCCATCCCTTGTCCCCAGTCCCTCTCCAGCTCTCCTGGAGCCCCTTTAGGCACTGGAAGAGGCTCTGAGCTCTCCCTGGAGCCTTCTCTTCTTCAGGTGAGCACCTCCAGCTCTCCCAGCCTGGCCCCTGAGCAGAGGGGCTCCAGCCCTGGAGCATTTCCATGGCCTCCTCTGGATTTGCTCCAGCAGCTCCACATCCCAGGTCAGACACCCCACTGCAGGTGGGGTCTCAGAAGAGGGGTGAAAAATCTGTTGCCATTTCTTCCCATTTGATTTAACATCAAATCCCTCCTTTTTTCCCCAGTCAAATCCTTGGGCTGAACACATGGGAAGGCATTTTGTGGAGTTCCATGCTCTTGGTGTATGTGGGAGCTTCATGTCTTCTCCTGGTGGGACCTGCTGGGTGTTTGTGTCAGGTGCAAGGAGCAGCTTTTGGCCTCTGCCAAATGCACTTTTCAGGCAGGGAATGGTTCTGTTCTGTTTTCAGGTTCGGTTCTGTTTTCAATTGAGATTTCTGAAATGAATAGAATGAATTTATATATATTTATAGAATATAAATTCTATATATTTTCTTCTTTCTCAAGAAGCAGCTTTTGTTCAGGCTGAAAATCCCAGTGGTATCAGAGGGATCTTTTTCCAGAGCTTTCCATGCAAAGCTGGATTCCTCTGGAGACAGGGGAAGTTTATTAACATCTCATTTACTGTCAGAAGTCCCCTTCCCTTGTCTCTGGGCTCCTTTGCTAAACCCTAAGCAGAGGAGTTGGGTTGTTGGTTTTCTTTCAAGTGCATGTTGTAAAATCCACTGGAGTTAGGCCAGAACACCCCAGCTAGGGACTTGCATATCCTCCACCTGTCCAAAGCACATGGATGCATGGAAACCTCCACGAGAATCCCAAGGACACTCAGAAGGAAGGGAGTTGTAAGATTTTCTCAACTGTCAGAGAAGAAATTCTTCCCTGGGAGGGTGGGCAGGCCCTGGATCCCTGGAAGTGTTCAAGGCCAGGCTGGACAGGGCTTGGAGCATCCTGGGACAGTGGAAGGTGTCCCTGCCCATGGCAGAGGGTGGAATGAGGTAATCCTTAATGTCCCTTCCAACCCAAACCATGCTTCCTCCATGAGAGTTCTGTAGTTCCGTTTTCCAGCTGCCTTTCCAGTGCTTTTCCCTGTTCTTTGGGCACCTCCTTCTCCTCAGTCAACCTCCCAGTGGTGGGAAAAGCCACTCCAGCAGTGCCATGGTCACTAGCAGGACATGTGGCAAAGGCAGCATCAAAAAAAACCAAACCAAAACAAAACAAAAAAAAAAAAAAAA
>WBNO01006551.1:1082067-1177889 GCA_013400575.1 Peucedramus taeniatus | reverse complement strand
AAAAAAAAAAAAAAAAACACAAAAAAAAAAAAAACCAAACCCAAACCACTTCCTCAAATTTATTTGTCCAGGAATTTCTTTCTTTAATTTATTGCTATTATTTTTGGCAATGGTGGTTAAGTGGATGATCAGGTTTTCAGGAGGCCACTGATAAAATGTTAATTTCTGAAGATGTCCCACTCAGATGATGCAGGTGTTGTGATTTAAATATTCCATTTCCAGCTGGATTAAACCTATCTGGGAGATATTTTTTTATGCTCTCTAAGCGGATTCTCCAGCTGATCCGTCACAGTTATGAAAGAAAGGAAAAAAGAAAAACAAAACATTTTTTGCTGTAATCTTAGATATTTTCCAGGGTTTCACAGATATGAAAAGAAAGGATTTAAACAAATCCATAATTTATTATTTGCCCTGGTGGATTTGCAGGCTCTATTAGAGACAGACAGGCTGGATGTGGAATTTTTCATGGCACCTGGGACAACAGAGAGGTCACAGGGGACACCTCAGGAGCTCCAAGTTGTCTCCTCCCTGATCCAGCCTTGTTCCTGATTTCCCAATATCTGTTTGTTTACTGTTCCCAGTTTCCAGAGGCCCTACAGCAACAGTGGGGCAAGGAATCCATGGAATCTGCTTTTCCAGGCATTTTCTTTGTTGCAGACAGGTTGGGACCAATGAGTTGGTAGTTGTCCTTTATTTCCTGGGTGTATAAAATCCAATCAATTAATTCTGACTGGAATTTAATTAAAATTTGGGCACTGGGGGAGTTTTACTGTGGTGGAGATGCCTCTCTTTCCAAGCAGTGCTCCTGAGAGCCCAAGCTGAGTGTTTTTTGGGATGGATCTCCCCATGGATGAGGTTCCTGTTTTGTGCTGAGGGCTTTGCTTTCAGTGCTGGATTCTTTGTGAGAAGCTTTCAAGAAGAGCGAGTGGCTCTCTGGCCTTGGGCATCTCCTCCTGGGAATTCATTCAGTGGTTTCCAAAATTTCCTAATTCTCATCCATATATCCCTACTTAGAGACATTTATGGGCTAATTTTGGTGGGAATGAAGCCCAGAATAAAAATCCAGCCTGGTTCTTGAAAATATTCCATGATTTCCACCCTTCAACCCTGAAGAAGTTAATACAGACAATGATTTTTTTTATCTGTAAAAACAGGGGAAAAATACAATCAGTAGTTACATTAAGGAAAACACGAATATTAATTACCCTGATGAGTGTTTTCCCTCGATTCCAACATTTTCCCTGCTGGATTTTCCCATAGTGTTGCCCACAGTGACATCTGCTGGAATCTGGGACAAGGTTGGCTAGCAGGTCCTTCTGAGTGAGTCCTGTTAGGGATTAATAAGGGAAAAAAACTTAAGAAAACAATCCATAAGGTCATGGAGACACCTGCGGCCACCCAAGGAATTGCCACTAGGCTTGGGATGCTGGGAATATCAGCTGGAGACCCTCCATCAATGGGATCAGTCGTTAAAACCCAACTTTAAAGCAAAGATCAAACTCGAAGATGGGGAGATCCTCTTCCCATCCCCAGACCTCCTCAAAACATGGCTGTGTCCTTTTCCAGGGAATTTACTTCCCTTGGGAAATGGCTTTGCTCACACTTGAGAGTTTGTGCCTCTCTGGTTTTCAACATCCCCTCAGAGGCCTTGGGGATGTATTTGAAATTCCCCATTCTCAGGGTGCCATTTGCAGCGTCTGGGTTGTAATAAGAGGAATTGAAAAGTATTCTTGTGATAGCAAAAGCCATTTCTTAATCCATGGAATAGGCTGTTGCCAGCTTTAAGCTGTTGCTTTCCCAGGTTTTTCCTTGTGTGGGATGGGATCCCATCTCCACTGAGGTCAGAGTCCTCTGCTTGTAAATCCAAATGGCCTTTTCCCAAATTCCTGCAGAGAAAGCCATGCAAAGTAGAACTCAGAATTTAAAAAAGTCCTGCTGAAGGAATTTTGAGATCATTGTGTCATTACCTGGTAAGAAAAGGATCAGCTGTGCCTTGTGCTAAAAATCTGACCTAGATTACATTTCCCAGCCTTGCCTTTTTTTTTTTTTTTTTTTTTTTTCAGGACTGATATAAGAGATGCTCCCAAAAAATCTGCTCTAAAGCACAAAATAGCTGGGAAAAGTCCAATATTTCTGAGTGGGGTCATTGCAGAAGAGATTGATGGAACTGTTGCTGCTACAGGGGCAGTTCTTGATGTGCTTCATCCTTCAGAAATCTCAACTTTCACCATCTTCTGAATTCAGAATGTGGTTTTTTTTTTCCCCCTTCACACCTTCCTTTTTAGTTACCAGTTATCCAAAATCCTGGAATAAGTTGGAGGCAGTGGAAAGGTAAAACTTTCCTCCAAGCAAAGCTGAAATAGGCTCATGCAGCTTCCAGCCATGCTAATTTTAGCAGCAGACATTCTATGGAACAGTAAAAAATACTGCTTTCTCCACTTAAGGAGGAGATATTTTGCATTTCTATTGTCAAATACAGGTTTTATCCCAATTTTCCAAATTCTGTTGTCAAGGAGATGGTGGCAACCCAGGTGAGGGGCTCAAGGCAGCTTCTTTTTCATTTGTGGAAAGTTGTTATTGATGTTTCACAACTTGAGATTTCACCTTTTCCTAGTTTATACACAGAGTGAAAGTTCACTTGCTCCTTTAATCAATATATTTGGGGCAAAGATTTGATCTAATGGAAGTGTAATTCACTTCCAGAATTCCTTGTTGTGCAGACTGGGAATAGAGGCTGAGTTTGTGTCCTGTGGGTTGATAAAACTCTGCCTTTTTTGTACCTTTTGGACAGTTAATGAGAGAAATCAAGGGAAAAGGAGGAAATTTTCCAGCAACAGCCAAAATCCATGGGGATATAACAGGAAATATGAATTTAGTGTTTAATTCATCTGCCAAACTCAGGGCTGGTTGTCACCTGCACAGAACCCTCAAAGTGGAAGCAACTGGTGAATTCAGGGGTTTAAACTGGGAAAATGACCTCTTCCAGTAAAAGTCTGTTGAGGATGGATAAATCCAATGCTTTCCATTATTTCCCTCCCAGTAAAGTTGGTTTCCAGTGATAATTTGAAGTGCATTTTCATATGGAGATGTAGAGTCTCCTCTTCAGTCTAGACCACAAAAAGAAAATACATTTCATAGCAGGTGACTGGAAAAGTGGCTGAATGTATTGAATTAATGTGGTTTTTTTTTTGTTTCTCATGATGGATTCTGAAATGAGTTGAGATCCTGGTGGCAATGCAAATACCTGGGGTGAATAAGCATGTGAAATTTGGAGGAAATGAAGGAAAAGAAATGAAACAAATGTGTTGATTTAAGTTGTTTACTTCCAGTTTCGTTTTGGCAAGGAATTGATTCCCATTCTAATAACTGTGGATTTAGGGAGGGCAGTGGGATTTTCAACACACATTCTTCCGTTATGATGAGGGAAACCAAATCAGAGCTATTTGGGAAAGGATTGAAGGGCAGTGCTTTTCTTGCTGCTCTTTCTTCAATGAAATTTAATTAAACCCCCAAAGACTTGAGCTGCTGGTGACTGGAGAGAGGTTTTGTGGTGCAGTGCCATTGTGGGGTTCTGTTTCTGTGTGTAATGTCCAAAGGAGGCTGGGAATGTCATGGAATTATAGAGATTTCAAGCCTACAGAAGCCTAAAATTACGTGTATGTGACTGGTCCAGGGCACACAAACATCTTAAATTTTTTTAAATTGTATTTTTGTTTTTGCTAAATTTTACTGTTTGCTAATTTTAACTCAGGGTGACTCATTAATTGATTCCACTCTGTTGCCTGGGGATCCTTTCTCTAATTACTGATTCTCAGCTAATTCTCCACATTTCACAGTTATTATCTGTGAATCTGGTATTATTTAAATTCCCAAGCAAAGCTTTTTGGGGTTTTGACCCCAATTTGTAGCTTGATCTGTAGCCTAATCCCACTACTGCCTTTTACCCAACGAGTTTATCTGTTCTTTCCCCTAGGAATAAATCTTATTTTTTTCCATATCAGTTCATCTTGTTTTCCTGGAAATTCTTGTTGCTAAAGCTCTTCTCCCGTTTCTCCTGACCGTGTGCTGCTCTCTCCCTCTGTCATCTCTGTGCTCTCTTAATCCTTGAACTCTTTAAGTTCTCCCTCTTGATCTTTGAGGTTGGTCTTGACCTTCAGCCTTCTTTACCCCTCTCTGTATCTCTGAACCTCCCAGCTTTCTCAGCATCCTCTCCTTCCCCTGTTTCTCATCCTCCCCAAATTCCTGTTTATTCTCAGCAGGCAGTCCTTAAAGAGAAAAGTTTGAAGCGCAACCAATCCTCACCCACACAGGCCAGCTCCTGCTCTCCAGCCAGTGCCAAGGGCAGTCCCGGAATGGCAGAAGGAAAGGGCCAGGAGCTCCTCCCATCTCATGCACCTTGCCTTTGGGAAGCAGGAACCCGGGCCAGCATTTGCCAAACATGGTCCCTTATCCACCTTGTGGCCTTTTAACTATCCCTGAAAAGTGCAGTCAGCAGGTGTTGGGCTGAAGTCCAGTGGAATGTAAAAGAAAGGGGACAAAAGCAGAGCCAAAAGGACAATGTCATGTTTTTCATGACTAGGAGGTGAAACCATTCAGGTTTATCCCTAGTTCATGTCCTTCTCCTTAGTACTGCTTGGATTAGGGGGCTTCTGAGATGAGCTGTGTTTGTTCTGTGGCAAACCTAATAAATCCTGTGTGATTTAGCTCACAAATGCTCCTATTTATCCACTGTTAATCGGCATGAGGAGAGTTTTGTGAAGGTTGGGTGTTCTGGTGTAAAGATCTTGACTTTGATGGTGTAAAAGGAAAACAAACTGCTCAGCTGTGTGCTCTGGGTCATGCAAATGCCAGAAATGTGGAGCTGCTGCTTTTTTCCATGAGTGAAGTCAACCTTCAGGCAGCTTCTGAATTATCACAACAGTAGTGCCTTGTTTACAGCTCTGTGCAAAAGACTTGAATTCCTGGTGGAAATTCACCCTGGGTTTCAGGACCAGCAGTTTCACCTCAGGAGTTGTCAGAGCTTTGGATAGAGTTGGAAAAGTCACAGATTGGAGATGGCTTTTTGTTCTAAATTGGAATGTGTTGAGTTTTTCTTTTCCATAGTTCCCATTTATATAACTTTATTCCCATCTCCTGTCTTGTCCCAGCAGCTCAGCTGGGAGAGAGCTGGGTCCAGCTTAGTTTGTGGAGGGTTTTTTGCCTTTGGGACACTGAAGTGGGAGGAGGTTTTGAGAAAAAGGAAGAGCAGGAGGGTGCCATCCCGATCTCCTTCCCTCCTGCTCACTCTTACCACACCACGGGGAAATGCAGACACAGGGAACAGCAGTGCCAAACACCAAAAGAAACAACCAGAAATTAAAGCAATCATTTAACCAAAGACCTTAAAATTAGGGACATTTCTCACATCTTTGCATTTTGGGAACAGCAGGACCCTGTTGTTTATCCCCTTTGGTTTATCCATTTCAGTGTGGATCCCACGGATTAGGTGGAGGCTCTACTTGCTTTTGCTTCAATGAAATAGTTGTTGAATATCCTTTTTTTACTGTCCCCATAAATCCTTTTAGACTTTTCCCTGGAGCAATCCATGTTCCTGAGTCCTCAGAAGCACAGATTATATCTTGATATAATACAGGTTTTATCTTGGTATGACCTCTGTTGAGGACAGATGAACTCATTGGGAGGAGTCATCTCTTAAATTATAGTTTAGTTCTAAGCAGTTACTCTTGGACCAGGGAGTTGGATCAATAATCCTCATGTGTCCCAACTATATCTAACCCTAGAATTCCAGGATTTGTATTATTCCAGAAGCTGTGCTGCATCCCTGCACAAACAGCCCCTTTAGGAGGTATATTAAGAGTCTTGCTCAGGGATGGTTTTGCTGGATTTGGAAGCAGAAGGCCCCACAATTGGAGAGGACAGGCAGAGTGTCCAGCTCATTCCCAGGAGTGTTTTCCTCAGTGCTGTCACAGCCCATTGAGGAGCCACAGTGAATCAGTGCAGAGGAAACGTTTCCCAAAAGGATGGACAGGGAGACAGGCTCCTGTCCACAGCACAGCTTTTGCTCTAAAATACATACTCAGGAGTGCTGGTGGGAGATCAAAGAGCTGTATCTCTGAGGAAGAGTAAGTTTGTAATGCATCAGTATGAAAACCAAGAAAATTGCTGCAGGACATTGCAGCTCAGTTAGTCAGCTGAGTGAAAATGACAGGATCATGGAATGGTTTGGGTTGGAAGGGACCTTAAAGCCCATCCTGTTCCACACCTTCCACTACCCCAGGCTGCTCCAAGCCCCATCCAACCTGGCCTTGGGCACTTCCAGGGATCCAGGGGCAGCCACAGCTGCTCTGGGCACCCTGTGCCAGGGCCTGCCCACCCTCCCAGGGAACAATTCCTTCCCAGTATCCCATCTATCCCTGCCCTCTGGCAGTGGGGAGCCATTCCCTGTGTCCTGGCCCTCCAGACCCTTGGAAAGAATCTCTCTCCATGTTTCTTGTAGGCTCCCTTCAGGTCCTCGAAGGCCACAGTTAGGTCCCCTTCCTCATCTCCTTTCCCAATTCCGTGCTCCATAATTATTGTGGAATTAAGGACATGAGTTAACCTTCTTTTCCCCTCATCACTGCATCTTCCTCATATTTTAATTTCCCACTTGTTGCCCTCCAGTTAAGCTGCTGCTTGGGTACTGAGATGTCTTAAATGTCAAAAATTAGGGATAAATGAGGAGAGGACCACGAAAGCATAATCCTCCCCTCTGGCTATTTCAAGCAGCAGCATTTTTAGATAATCCCTGGGAGTAGGACACACTGTAAAACCAGGGGAACAAATCTGTGTGATTCTTAAGGAGTTCAGTACAGAAGACTGATATTTACCTACTTGGTTTTGCAGCATTTTCAGTAAATAAATATATTTTTTCTATTTTATTTTGTTTGCATATCTGTTGCCATTTGAGGATGTTTAAGGCAGCAAATTCTGAACAAGAAAAATAAATCCTCTAAAAGCTGCTTCTGTTTGGAGTTTTGCTGACAGTTCTGTGAATGTTTTTTAAAGCACCAGCAAAATAACATATTCAGGTTATTTTTATTTTATTTTAAAAACACCCTGAATGCAATGGGTGGGACATGGAGAACTGTCATCAACCCTGTGTTGCCATCACTGTTTTTTGTGGTGCAAACCCAGCTCCAGCTTTGAAGTCCTCGTTTCAAAGCCACCTTTGTGCCCCTGCTCCCCTGAGGAGACCTTGAGCGCCGTGGGTCACGGAGCATTCCAAACACCCCATTTCCCACCTTTTCCCAAACATTCGCAGCATAAACACCGCAGTCAGAGGCATCCAGGTGGAGGAAAAATGAGGTTTTCTCAAGTTTAACTCTTGGGTTGGTCTCCAGAGTGGAGGTTTCTCCATGAGGCCTAGTCCAGCTCAGACATCTCATTTTTAGTCAATGTTTCCTCAAAAGGCCTGGTCAGCTCTCAAACATTTCATTTTTAGTCAAGGTTCCTCCGTGAGGTCTAACTGAGGTTTCTTTGCAAGGCTTGGTCAAATTTTCTTCATGAGGCCTGGACAGGCTCTCAGATATCTCGGTCAAGGTTTCTCCATGAGACCTAATTGAGGTTTTTCCATGAGGCCTGGTCGAGCTTTTTCCACACAACCTGGTCAGCTCTCAAACATCTTACTTTTAGTCAAGGTTCTCCATGAGGCCTGGTTGGGCTCTCAAACATCTTGTTTTTAGTTGAGGTTTCTCCGCAAGTCCTGGTTGGGCTCTCAGACATCTTGTTTTCAGTCGAGGTTTCTCCAGGAGGCCTAATTGAAGTTTCTTTGCGAGGCCTGGTCAAGGTTTCTTTTTGAGGCCTGGCCGGGCTCTCAGACACCTCATTTTTGGTGGTATTTGGGAGCAGAACCTACAGTTGATGTTTGTGACTGATCAACCAAGCTCAGTGGGTCAAAGTCCTCAGCCAGATGTGAAGGTCTGAAGTTGCAAAGGTGATGGTTTTTTGTGTGGTGGGTGAGATGTGCCGTGGTGTGTTTGGGACAAAGAAATTAATCACACATTTAACTGTTCTGAGATGGATGGGTTGGGGTGGTCACTGAAATATGGTTTGTTCGTTGCTTTGGGTCCTATATCTATGGGAGGTTTTCATCCTGGGGAGCACTGGGACTCAAAAAAGGAGTCTATTGACAAAATTTGGTGTTATTGGGCTCCACTGTTCCTAGTATTGTCTGTTTTCAGTATAAGTTGATGTCATAAAAATCCAGTCACTCCTGAAGAGAATCTTGCATTGGGTAATTTTCCACTCAAAGAACTGTCCATGTCCACTCATTGACATTCTGCATGGGATGAGGGATTTCCTAAAATGGGATAGTTGCCCTTTTAGGGCATAATCTGACAATCACAAGATTGGTAGATCTCCTGTGGAGGACCTGGAGGAGGTCATGGAGACCTATCCATGTCTTATCCTCTCAAACCTGCTGAGGGAGCATTCTTCCCCGTCCTCCCCTGCCTTTGCTGCTGGGATGTTTTGGATCACTTTAAATGAAACTTTTGATCACTTTAAGTAAAATTGACAATACAAATAAAGGAAAAAAAAAAACCCTGGAATTTTTATAGAAGATGTTCTTACTGGACAAACAGAGATCTCCATGAGAGGCACCTGATGGAGGCTTTCAAAGGGAGGAAGAGCTTCACTTTTGTTCATTCAGGTTCAAAATGCTATTTTGTGAAAGATTCCAGCTTCTCTGTTTGCTGAGGGACAGAAGGAGAAGGAATGGCCTCAAGCTGGGCCAGGGGAGGCTCAGGTTGGACAGCAGCAGGAATTTCTCCATGGTAAAGGTGCTCAGGCCTTGGCAGGAGCTGCCCAGGGAGCTTTGGAGTCCCCATCTCTGGAGATGTCCAAAGAAGGGCTGGAGGTGGCACTCAGGGCTCTGGGCTGGGGACAAGGTGGGAATTAGTCACAAGGTGGACTCCATGGTCTTGGGAGAGCTTTTCCAACCTCAGTCATTCTGGGATTCTGTGAACTTTTGTCAAAACGCTTCTTCAGAGATCTTTGATAGTACCAGAGGTACCTAAGGAGGTACTGCTGCCTCTCAAGTGGGCTAAAAGCAAGAGCCTTGTCTTTATTTCCACTTCCCCGTGCCCTGAGCGAGCTCTTGGGCACTTTGCCTGCCCAGGATGGTGCTCTGAGTCTGGGCAGATAGCAAGAATTCCATTAGAAGAGCGAAGCACACGGATGAGCGGATTTGTGTTAAAAAACAAGGATTTAAGAGCAGGAGCACTGCTTAAGGATGGGAAGGATGGATTGATTCAAGCACAAAAAATTGCAGGTGGAATTAGCTGTGAAAGAAATGGCATGGAATACATAAACACGAGGATGCAGATGGCAGGAAGGGCGTGGAAAGAGGTGCCAGTGAAGAGCAGGTCAAGTGAAATGAAAGCTTTGGGCACTCAAGGAAGGGACTAGAAGAATGTGATTGGAATGTTGGAAGAAGGACTTGGCTGAGATTAGAGCTCAGTTTAAAAAAGAAAAGACAAAATACGCTGAAGTGAGAGGCAGTTTTGGAGCTTTAGGTGCTTTGAAGCTCACATTTGTGTTCCTTCCATTCCTTTGGCAGAGTTCTGGGTGGGAAGTTTGGGAAGACTCATGCATGGGAATGGTTAGGATTCATGGATGGGAAGTTTGAGAGGATTCATGGGTTGGGAAGAGCCATGCATGGGAATGGTTGGGTGGAATTTATGGGTTGGAAGATTGGGAGAACTTGTGGGTGGGAATTGCTTACCAGCAGCAGGACTGAGACTCAGTTCTGTAGTGGTTGGTGCTGGTGGTAGTTGGTAAACAAGACCAAGAAATGGTCTTTTAGGGAGCAGGTTTGTCATGTTAAATTGCCCAGAAATCATATTAAAAATACCATTAATGTATCTAATGAATTTGGATTGCCCATTGTAAATTTGGAACCCATTAGCCCAGTATTTTCATTAATTAGATTTTTGGATGCCTACAAGATTCCACTTGAGGGGGTCTGATTCCCAGCACCACCTAAAATCAGGCTCTTCCAAGGAATTTCACCCTGGATGGTCAAAAATGTGCAATTGAATCTGCTGTCTGGAAACACCCGACATAAGCAGTAAAACTCTGCAAGTTTGTGTCCAGGTCTCCCCCCGACTTTTTTTTCCCTCCCTCTTCCCATTCTGGCACATGAAAATGGGAAAAGCTGGGGTTTCTGTAATCAGTCTGTAAATGATAAAAAGGTTGAGGTGTAAAGATAAATAAGCAAACTCAGGTCAACACAACACCCTTGAAAGAAAACATCTCAAGCTTAAATCAAATTTGAGGATTTTGATTAATTCTCCCGTTTTAGTTCCAGTCCTTGCTGGTTTGTACATACTTTGGGATTAGAAGATCTGATGGTGCGTGCAGGGCATTTTTGGGGTGGTTTTGTCCCATATTTGTGCTGGGATAGAATACCCAATACCTCCAGCTCTCCTGGTCATGGCTGAAAAATCCAAGAGATGTTTATCCCAAGGGAGATGCAGGAGAGTTTGGATGGGAAGTTCTTGGCATCCCCCAGCCTGCTTTTGGTTGAATTTACAGGGGCAGAGCATCTGGGATGAACATTCCAGGTTTGGGGGGGGTGTCTAAATATCAACTGAAAGTCTTGATTTAGAAAATATTTGGGTTTTTTGGTGATGTATGAATGAGCATTGCTCTTGATGGGGTGACACAAGGGATGAAAGTATCCCAACAAGTTTAGATGCCAGCATTGATAAGCTGTGACATTAATTTAGCACTATTCCACAAAATAAGGCAAAAATGGACATATTAAACTACTATAATAACAGGAGAAAAGCAAAACTTATTTGCTGAATAAAGCCCTTGCTAGCAAAGCTGGTAAACCACCAAAACTAACCAAAAAAAGAAGGAAAAGAAAATTTTTACACCAGACTTCTTATTGCAGTTTAGTTCATGTAGCATATTCCCTGTTGGAAATTCCTCCGTCTCGTTGATGTGCTAAAAATGGATTTAGGCTGTGAGGATAATTCATCTGGGCACAGGCTGGCACCAGCACAGCCAGAAGAAAAATGGGCAAGCCACAAATGCTTCCAGTTTAATTATTCTATTCCTTACCACAGGACAATCTTTAAGTCACAGCCAACGTCAGGCTGGGATAAAAGGGGTCCAGGGTGATGTTCTTGCAAAGCTGCGAAAATATGGGCTTGAGAACAGGCTCTGCTTTTATTTGTTCATCTTCATTTGGTTCCTTTCCCTCTTGCAGACTCACTACGAGAGTGGAGAGTACATCATCCGCCAAGGGGCTCGAGGGGACACCTTCTTTATCATCAGCAAAGGAAAGGTGAGTTCACTCCTTCCCAGGGCAAGGGGCTCCCAAAATCCAGCTCCAGCCTCTCTCTCTCCTCTCCTGAGGCACAAATGTGTCAGTGCTTGACATTTAATGGAGCTCCTTGGCTGGATCAGGGAAGGAAGAGTGGCCTGAAGGGCTGAAAATTAAATCTGCTGGTTTGCACATGTGCTGCCAGGCAACACTTTGGGGTGGAAACTGTTGTTGAGTCTCTGGGTAAATGACCACAAAACTCAATTTCTTTGAAATAAATCCTACAATACTCCATGATTTCTTTGATAAGCATCCACCTTCCAAGGCTGTCTTCCAGGCTTCATTCCCATGGCTCTCTCTTCCCAGCTTCTCCAAATAATAGAAAGGCAGGGATGTCTGAGCTTTCTCCGTGGGGGGAAAAGGGTCTTAAGGTTCTTTTCCACTGCTCCCAAGGAAAATATTTTTGACCTCTTCTCCCATCAAATGCTGATGGGATTTTATTGACTAAGTTTTTTCCTTCTATTCAACAATTATTTATAATTTTTCAGCCTGCCTAATGCACTTGAGAGACACTTGGCTTCTTTCCACGTAGGAGGATGGAGGTTTTGGAGGGAATACACAGTGATTTCCAGCTGCCAACTTGTTTTCCACCAGCATCTTCCACTTTCTGGGAGCCAGTCTTCATTGCAAAGCAAAAAAATGGACTTTTTCAGATTGATAGGAATGTCATGGAGAAGTTTTTGAAATGAAGTTAATCACAGCTTGCAGAAATTCAAGTTTGTTGGTTTGATGCTCTTTCACTTCCCTTCACTCAGAAATAATATTCCCTCTTTTTCCCAGAGTATGGACAATCATGAGCCAAGCTTCAAATCCTTTTTCTTTTGCTATTTTTTCATGGGCAAAAATATTGGGATGGTGCATCTCCGTCTCATGCCAAGTGTTTGGAGCCTTGTTGGCCACTGAGACTTTTGCTCCACTTGGTCAGGTGGATCCCATCCCTTCCCAGCAGCACAGAATCATGGAATGGTTTGGGTTGGAGGGGACCTTAAAGCTCATCCAGTGCCACCCCTGCCATGGGCAGGGACACCTTCCACTATCCCAGGCTGCTCCAAGCCCTGTCCAACCTGGCCTTGGACACTGCCAGGGATCCAGGGGCAGCCACAGCTTCTCTGGGTACCCTGTGCCAGGGCCTGCCCACCCTCCCAGGGAACAATTCCTTCCCAATTTCCCATCCATCCCTGCCCTCTGGCAGTGGGGAGCCATTCCCTGTGTCCTGTCCCTCCATCCCTTGTCCCCAGTCCCTCTCCAGCTCTCCTGGAGCCTCTTTAGGCACTGGAAGAGGCTCTGAGGTCTCCCTGGAGCCTTCTCTTCTCCAAGTGAGTACCCCCAGCTCTCCCAGCCTGGCTCCAGAGGGGCTCCAGCCCTGGGAACAGCTCCATGGTTCCTCTGGACTCACTCCAACATTCCTTAATCTACAAAGAAATGTAAAAACCAAGTCCCAGCTGTTGGCCTGCAGCCCTTAACCCTTACCCAGAGGATGGAGAAGACCTCCCATGGCCTTGGCCATTGCTCCAGAGCCCTGGACTCCTCTTGGAGCAGCTCCTTGGCTTTGTCCCTGGCCTCTGCTCCTTTATCTTGCTGTGACAGCTGCTGGCCAGAAAAAAGGAGCTAAATAAAAACTTGCTAAAAAATTCCCAGACTCTCAGCTGGAGCCTGATGGCTTGACAGTAATTCCCACAGGGATGGTTCAATCCTGCCCAGTTTTCTCTTCCAAGCTTATTGCTTTGGCAAAGAGACACCAGTGGCTGATGGGTGGATGGAGCTGGAGAGAGTTTAATTTTAATCCCTTGTTTAGGATGGATCTAATAATTAATCCATGCTAAGGATGCAGCCTGGGATAGAGCCTTAGCAGGGAAACACAGAATAAATGACAATAAAACACAGGATTTTAGAGTCAATGTGTGCTGCCTGGCACCTGCTGAAGCTGAAGCGCATCACCTCCCATGTCCTGTGGTAAAACTTGACCCAGGCAGCTCAGTAAGGCAGGAAAATGCTGGCAGCAGCTCCTGTTCCTGGGAGCACACCTGCAGTGTCTGCAGTCAGTGTGAGCAGGATCAGGGAGAGCTCCTTAGGGAATGTCTTCCATGCCTGTCACGTCAGAGTGTCTGGAGTGACACACAATCATGGAACTGTTTGAAATGAAAGGACCTTTAAAGCCCATCCAGTGCCTGCCCTGCCATGGGCAGAGACACCTTCCACTGTCCCAGGCTGCTCCAAGCCCTGTCCAACCTGGCTTTGGACACTTCCAGGGATCCAGGGGCAGCCACAGCTGCTCTGGGCACCCTGTGCCAGGGCCTGCCCACCCTCCCAGGGAACAATTCCTTCCCAATTTCCCATCCATCCCTATCCTCTGGCAGTGGGAAGCCATTCCCTGTGTCCTGGCCCTCCATCCTTTGTCCCAAGTCCCTCTCCAGCTCTCTTGTAACTTTAGGCCATGGAATTCTGCTCTAAGGTCTCCCTGGAGCCTTCTCTTCTCCAGGCTGAAGTGAGCAGAGATAATTTTTAACATTTCTGAGCCCATCACTCCTCTCAGAAATACTGAGAAAATGTCTTCTCTGTTTTCTTCCAGCCCATCCTCCATTGATAATTCTTTTAGGACCAAATTCTTTTTCCCCTTCTTCCCTGTCAGCTCCTTTCACCCCATTTGATGCCACTCCTGAGCTCCTTTAGTGTGTTTAACTTGTTTCCTCAAGTCCTACCAAGCAGAAATCAAAGTGATTTCCAAACATGCTGTGTGCAGGAATCTGTGGAATAATAATGGATGGAAATGGCTCATTCCCTTCTGCTTGGGAAGTGCTGCTTGGCTTTATCCAGAGGCAGCATGGGCCTTGCTGTTTAATTTTCCACCCTTTTCCCTTTAAAATCCACAACGTGGCACCAGTTTAATGCAGGTTCCCCACTGGAAGCTGGCTCAGAGCTTTGAACCTCATAGAAGTCACACTGTCCTAATCCATGAACACTCTTTGCTTGGGATCAGTGGAAGTCATGGCAAAAAGGGCTAAAATCTGCATTGAAGTTCCCCCTGTTTGTCTAGGGGTGCTCCTGGCTCATCCATCCCATGTTCCCTGCCCTTTCATGAGTCGGTGCAGGTGTTCAGTGCCCTGTGCTGCTCATTAACCTCTCAAACCCTCTGGTTCTGCCACCCCTTAAAGAGCTGGGAGAAGGTGCAGGCCACAAGCGTAAATTTAAGAGGGAAATTACACTGGGATATCACTGAATCCAAAAGGATGTGCCTCACATCCCACCTTTTGGCTTTGGGAATTTTCATGTGCAAAAGCTCTGGTTGAAAAGATGGGAAGGTTTGATTTCTGCTCCAGCTGGAGTTGTCCCCTCCCTGAGAGAGCAGAGCCACCCTTCATCCTGCAATGCCCCCAAACTGGCTCACTTCAGTTGTGTCCCAGTGGTGGTGATTTTTGTTATTCCTGTCCCTTCAGGGAGCCTGGGAATGCTGGGAACCATGTGGAACAAAGCTAATGGAAGCTTAGGCTGTGTGTCTGATAGATGCACAGCAAATTTTTGGAATTTCATTCTCCTGTAACTGTGCTTGTGCAGCCAACTCTACATTTAGAGTTGAAAACATTCCCAAAAATCCAAAGCTGTGTGTTTTTGCAGGAGTATAGGGAAAATCACTGCTCATTTTCTTGGATCGTTGGTTGGTGATGCCAAGGGAAGAGTGCAGGACTCTGGGGAATTACACGGTTCCCAGAGGAGCCTTTCCTGACAGATCCAGGAGGTGACAAATTCCCCTGTGAACAAAGAGGTTTTAGTTGTTAATTAAAAGTTCCCTGAATCCCATGGGGTTTTGGCTTTTCCACAGGTGAATGTCACCCGGGAGGACTCTCCCAGTGAAGATCCCGTCTTTCTCCGCACTCTGGGGAAGGGGGATTGGTTTGGAGAAAAAGCCCTCCAAGGGTAAGTGCTCATTATCAAGTAGTTCTTGAATTTTGATCTTTTCTCCAGGATTTTTGCAGCTTTCACATGGTCCTGGCCATTTGGGAAGAGATTAGGAGTGGATTTATTCTTTTGGAGTCACTGGATTTGTGTTAGAAGGAGGCCCCACCTCAGTGGGAAATGGGCTTGTTCTGCACATGAGCAGCCAAATGTAGACCTTCCCTTGCTTGTGGACATCAAAAATTAGTTTATCTTTGTGCTTCCTTCCCCAAATATCCATTGGAAGCTCAAAGAGTTTGATTTTTGCAACTCTGGAGTGTTATTTCTGTGTGGAAAAGGATAATAGTGGTCATCCTGATGGGGTGGATGGCTGAAAGCAGGGCAGTTTGGGGGGTTTAAATTGCTGTGCTGTATTTATATAGGATTTTGGAGGTGGAAATTGGATGTGAGTGAGCACTTTTTTATAAACATTTTCCTTTGGAGGTGAGCTAAAAGGAAAGAAGCTGCAAATCCATATTCAGCCTATAAAAACAGGCTTCATTAAGGCAGGAATTTGGGACACTCGTTCATCTTCATGGATAAGCATCTTTTCCTGGGGGTTTATCTGGGTGCCAGAGCTCTTGGGCTTTTTTTTGGGATGCTGTGGTAGCATGGTCAATCCCTCCTCTTCCACCCTTCTCCCCAGTAAAAGGTGGCAAAATATTTGAAGGCCGAATTTCCTGGCACTTCTTGGCAGCCAGAAATGTATGGAGCACAAACCTCAAGTCTATGAACCTCTACCTTAATTACAAAATATTGTGATTATTGAATAAATATCCTGATTTTGATTCCATCCCTGCACAGCCCTAGTGACACAGAGCATCTCCACAGTGGGAATTCCTTGGCATTTCAAATACAGTAGTTTGAGATTGATTAATTTACAATACTTAGCTACATATATCTGAATATTCAAGATAGAAATAGAAACTTCATTATTAAGAGGACGTTCTCAGCACGCAGGGAAAGCACAATTCTGCCATCCCTGGAAGTGTCCAAGGCCAGGCTGGACAGGGCTTGGAATAGTGGAAGGTATCCCTGTCATGGCAGGGGTGGCACTGGATGGGCCCTTCCAACCCAAACCATTCTGTGATCATTGTTTTTGCTAGAGAGGTGGAATTCCTCCAGAACTACCCCCTCCAGTTTGCTGATAATCGCAGGAGTCTTACAGGGAGATTGAAATAGAATAATGTGAAAATATTGTAATGTAAACATTTGGTAGCTCAATAAATTGCTACTTAATGAGTTTCTGTCCTGATTGTGTAAGACATCCCTGTTCTGCCACTTGGGAAACCTTTAGGAGAATTCCATTGCTGTAAAATGCATCTATGGCTGAGACCTTGAGATAAAATGGAATTTTTACTGTATTTTTCCCTTTTTTATCTTTGATTAATTTTTTAAAAGTTTACCAGGGCCTTAGCAATACTTGCCATCCCAGAATGGTTTGGGTTGGAATGGACCTTACAGACCAAGGGACACTTTATTAAAACCTGGTATTTCGTGTGTGTAGAATAAAACAAGAGCTGCAAATAATTTCTTCATTATGATAGAAAATAATGCAGAAATGCAGCCTAGCAGGAGCTGGGATAACAAATCCCTCCCAGCAATATGTCCCTGACAGAGCCATCAGGGACTGATGTGCATTAGCCCATTTTCCATGCTCACAGCAGATGGCACCCATTAGTTCCCAGTATCCCATTGCACACTGGCAGAGAAGTCATGAAATGATGATCTACAACCTCTCCCAGGCCCCCTCATACCTTCCTGGCTAATTGGAGGCAGCAGATGGATAATTTACAGTCTAGCACGACATAATTTAGGGTGCTCCACAATCAGGTGTTGTTTTCTTCATTGCAAAGAAAACATTTATTGTATAACAACATTTGAAAACATAATAGCATAATGTAAACATTTATTGTAAAACAATAATTATTTCTTTCAGCAGGGAAATAAAGTTCCTTCAAATCAGCACAGGGAGATAACTCAATGCATCTCAGGTGCTAAGCTCAGTAATAACTCAATGTGAATAACTCAGTGTGGCTCAGGTACTAAAACTGGCTGATAAATTAGGGGGTGCTGCCTTTCTGGCCTCACACAGCTGAATCTTGCTCCAGATCATCTGGAGCACACCACAGACCCTTCCAGAGGGATGTTTTGGGAGCAGCCATCTATCCCATTGGATGGAAAACATGATTTAAACCTGTGGCAGGGAGTCTTGAGACAGAAAATGATGGAGGAAGAAAAGAGGACAGAGAGCAAATCTTTAGGAAAATGAGGGTTCTGAGCACCCAGGGATAGTGGAAGGTGTCCCTGCTCAAGGGGTGGAATGGGGTGGGCTTTAAGGTTCCTTCCAACTCAAACCAGTCTGGGATTCCATGAAGTCCTCCTTCCTGCTGCATATTCCATCATATACTGGATTTACACAGAACTAGTGGTTTGGGTGATGTGGGTTTAATTCGGTTTTGGGATTCTGGAGGAGTTCTGGACCAGGAGCAGTGGACAAGGGCAGGGGGGCTGATGTCTGGAGAGCTGGTGATGGAGCAGGAGAGGGAGGGGTTTGATAGAAATATTCATTGTTTGGTTCATAAGGTTTTGACCAAACTGGCCAAGTCTTGAGGTCCAGCTGCGATTTTAAGATGAGTGCTTTGCTTTTTAAAAAACGGGTCCCTAACACTCCTTGGCAGTGGAAAAAGGGGTAGAATATGGGAGAGTAGCCCAAGCTAAAGCTGAGACAGGGCCTCCATAACATATGTATGTCCATTGGATGTATATGTATAAATATAAATGTGAGGGTGTATTCTACTGAGAAAAGCAATAGGAATATGGATGATTTAAACCTACAGGAATAGCACAAAATTATAGCAAACATATTTCATGTTTTAGCATGAAAACAGCAGCTGGTTTTAAGGCTGTTCTACTGCACTTCTGGAAAGAGATTTTTTTATGCTGTTTTATTCTGAGAATTGCTGAGTTTGTTCATTTGCGCTTGTGGGCTGTCCTGGAAAATAAAGAAGTTATTTGCTCTGTGGGGAAGGACCTGGAGGACACCGAGCTGTCCTGAGGCAGCAGAGTGTCCCGGGGCCAAGGAGGCCAATGGGATCCTGGGGCAGCAGGAAGAGCAGTGGCAGCAGGGCAGGGAGGGATCCTGGCCCTGAGACAGCCCTGGAGGCACCTCTGGAGTGCTGTGTCCAGCTCTGGATGCTGAGCAGAGCAGGGCCAGGAGCTGCTGGAGCGGGGCCGGCGGAGGCTGCGCAGCTGAGGAAGGGCCTGGAGCATCTGGGTGCCCAGGAAAGGCTGAGGGAGCTGGGGCTGCTCAGCCTGGAGAGGAGCCCCAGCTGAGAGGGGCCCTCAGGCCTGGCTGTCCCTGTGTGCAGGGAGGGGCAGAGCAGGGCCCAGGCTCTGCTGCGGGGCCCAGCAATGGCCCCAGAGCCACGGGCAGGGACTGAGCCCAGCAATTGCCCCTGCACAGGAGGCACAACTTCTTCCCTGGCCAGTGCCCAGCCCTGAGCACATTGTCCAGAGAGCCTGGGGGCTCTCCTGCCTGGGGCTGCTGCAGAGCTGGCTGCACACAATGCTGTGCCCTGGGCTCTGCCATGGCCCTGCTGGAGCAGGGAGGTGACACCAGGTGCCCACTGAGCTCCCTTCAGCCTCAGCCAGTCTGTGACTTGTATGAACTATTTTAAGGCATGGCATATGGAAAAGGTGTGGGAATTTGGGAAGCTGTCCCACCACCATGGTCATGGCAGGTCAGCTCGTGGATGGAACTGCTGGGGGAAGCTCCTGTTTGCCACCGAGAGCCCCCAGGCAAAGAGTGCCCTCTCCTCATCCTGCTGCTTTGTAAAGACTAAAATACACATTTTTTGATTGATTCTTTGCAAAATGTGTTTGTGGTGTGTAGGGGGAAGAAGGAATTGTGGTCTTTGGGTTGTGCAGGAGGTGCTGTGCCCTGGTGACCCCAGCAGTGATAACTGAGCTGTTGGGACTGATTTATATCTGGTTTTTGTTACATTCTCAATGATCTGAAAATGATAATAGTGGTAGCTGTTCCTCATGGGACAACACATCTGCTTCCAAGAAAATTTGTGCTATTTCCCGTTTACATCTCCACCTCTGGTAGTTATTTTCCCTAAGTTACAGAAGTCAGTTCTCTTCTACCTGCCCCAAACCCCTGGGGCATGATTTGTGCCCTGATAATTTCCTGGAACAATAAAACAGTATCCATGGATATGGGTAGGAACGTCAACAAGCCAATTTCTGTGCTGACCATTGCAGAAACCTGATACCATATTTCCCATCTGGAATAGTGGGAGTTGCTCTGATGGATGTTGACATCAGCAACCAGAAAAGCATGGGAATGCACATGGGAAATATCAAATCAGGAATATTCCAGTCAGGATTGCAGCTGGTGATGTCAGAGCTCTCTTTATTCAGAAATGAATGTTGGAGCTGAATTTAATGCTAAAAGTTTTTTTAAAAGGCATCAATAGAAGTAGGACTTTATTCCTTTTCTTATAGAGGGTTTTTTTCTTGAGTCAGACTCCAAAATTAATTGTTTTGTAGTAAATTTTTATTAACTCTGCAAGAGGTGCTGGGATCACCCACTCCTGCTCCTCTGTTCCCTGCTCTAATTCCCACTTTCCTTCTATGTCCGTCGTTGATGCCACTGCTGAACTGACCTGATCTTTCCATTGCTCCTTTTCCCAAGGAATAACTAAAAAACTCAGTGTTTCTTTAAAAACTTCGTAACCCAAACCTGGAAGCCTTTGGGGTGCCCCAACTTGCTGCCCTGCTCTCTCCTTTCTTGTCCTCTCCAGGACAAGAGAGGCTTTTTTTAGGTTTCTTCTCCGTCCTGGAAAGGAGCCCTTTTCCCTTTCCCCTTTTCTCTTTTCCCTTTTCCTTTCCCCTCTGCAGCTTTTATGGGCTGAATCCTTTTCCAATGTCCTTGACCTGAACTTCCCAGGAATAATGAGGGTTATATTCCATTTTCATGGGACACCTTCCTTGCCATCCCCTGCTCCCAGTAAAACCTTTCCGCCTGCTGCCCTATGAACCTCATTGTCCTGAATTTTCCAGGGAAAAGAGAGTGGAATTGTGCATTGGAAATATTTGTCACTCTGGGACACAGAGGCAGGCACACAATTGTGAATGGGGCAGGAATTTCATCTCAGGATGACATTTCCAGATATATATATATGAATAAAAGAGATATTTATCCTATAGGATAAAAACAGGAAAATACCATTGTAAATCCTATTTCTTCAGGGAGAACCACAGCTCCTTCTGTTGCAATCCATGTGTTTTTGAGGAAAGGCATCCAACCATCAAAAAAAGAAAGGACTTGAGAAGCAGTTGGGAAAGGACTTGAGAAGCAGAAAAATTCTGGTGTAGGAAAGCAGATGGAATTTGTGATGGAAAGGGCTGGAAAAACAGGCTGTGGGGTGGAAGGACAATGAGGGAAGATTCCCTCCTGGGGTGATTCCTCTTGGCATGAAGCCATTCCTTGGTCACAATGCTGAGACATTCCCTATTCCCAGTTTGGAAGAGTAGAAAAGGGAATTAAAAACATCCACGGGGTAGGAATGCAGTCCAGGGTAATGAAGGATAATGCAGTTTTCCAGCCAGGAGCTCCATGAAGAGGGAGATGTACCCATATATAGAGGACACCATAAAATGGAAGCAGTGCTTCAAGTGTTGATGTGCAGGAAAATGAATAAAAACAACCAAAAGAATGAATAAACCCAACCTTCTAACTCTGGCAAGTGGAGAAGCATTTTTGCCACCACTGTTGCTAAATAATGTTTTTTTTTTCCATAAATCCAGGGTGTTTTTCCCCTATTTCCCAACACTTGTGCTCTGTGTGTATCCCATGGACAGTGGATCTGACACATGGTCTCCAAGGATTGTCTGGAATTTTTGTCATCCATTATCTCAGATGCTTTTTACACTTCTTGCAAGAACTGGGTGATCTCAGAAGATCTTTCAGCCTTTACTTCCCTTTCCCTGCCAGGGAGGTGGGAGCCCTGATGGATTTAGATCCATCGCCCTGAGGCGCAGGAAGCTTTTCCAGGTTTGGGAAAGCTGTTGGCAATTCCCTGAAACAAAACCCTCCCAGAGGCTTTGGAGGGCGAGAGCTCCAAAGCTGGGACAGCTGCAGGTGGGGAGGCAAAGTAACACCAGGATGGTGTCCCCATCTGCTCCCCTCAGGACTGGAGCTCTTCCTGCAGGGATGTCTTGGAGAGGTGGCAGCTGGGCCTTGGAGCTGATTGATCTCCTGAGGACACCTCATGGCAGAAATTCAATTAAAGGGTGGAAAATATGGCCCTGCCCTGCCCAGGCTGCTGTTGGGTGGCCTGGCCTCAATGTCCACGGCTCAAGGACAGATGGAGGGGGTTTATGATTGCAAAATTGTGAAATTTCCATCAGGCCCTTTGTGGTTTGTTTAATTCCAATATTACAAGCATGATGGATTTGCTTCCCTTTCTCCAAGTCAGGCCCTTCTCCCAGGTACCAAGCAAAAGGAGAAGAGGAAATAGCCAGAGAAGCTTCAGGCTGAACATCAGGAAGAATTTCTTCACCGAAAGGCGTGTAAAGCATTGGAACAGAATGCCTAGGGAAGTGGTAGAATCCCCAAAAAGCATAATCCTGGTGTGGTCTGGAAGTGTCCAGGGCTTGGAGCACCCTGGGATAGTGGAAGGTGTCCCTGCATCTGTCAGAAGGTTAGAACAAGATGAGCTTTAAGGTCCCCACCCAAACCATTCCAGAATTCTGTGCTGATTTCCATGATTCTGGGCCTTCCTTCTCTGCCCTTTTTTTTTGCCAGTATATGAAGGAATGAGCTGGAAAGGACCCAGAGGGCAGAGCAAGATGTGATGGCTCTCACAGCATCCTGCTTGGGAGCACTGCACTGGGACTCCTGAGGAACAGTTTATTTTCTGCTTTTCCAGCAGGAATTAATTGATATTATTGGCTCTTCCTGCCTAAAATCACACCACAGAATGGATTCTACCAAAGCTCCATCTAACGTGGCATTTCCAGCACCCAGAATTAATTGCTGACCAACATCCTGAACCAGAGCTGCAGCTTTAATAATTTCTGATCCTTGCTGGGTTGAATATCCTCAGGCAATTTTAAAATCTTCCTTCTCCTCCTGCACACTTTAAAGTGTGGCACTAATTGCCACAGAGGGTTGGGGCTTTTAATGGTGCTTGTTTGGTTTTGTTTTTTTTTTTTTTTTTTTTTTTTTTTTTTTTTTTTTTTTTTTTTTTTTTTTTTTTTTTTTTTTTTTTTTTTTTTTTTTTTTTTTTTTGATGAGCCATCTGCTGCTTGAGGCGATTCCTCTGAGTTCTCAGATGTGCAGTTGACTTGTTGATTTTTAGAGTCTGTTGTCTGAGATTATACATGTGGCAACAAGCCAGGTGAAGCCAATTTTCCACAACTGTCTACATTTTCTGGCACATTTAGTGACTCATGAAGATCTCTGGAAGGTGTCCCTGCCCATGGCTAGGCAGCTGGAAGTGCATGATCTGTAAAATCCCTTCCAACTCAAACCATTCTGGGATCTTCTGAACTCAGCCCAACTTTTTCATTAGCAAGAACCACAATTTTTCTAGAAAAGAAAATGCTGTGCCTTAAAACTGTTGTAATATATTTTTAAATATGATATGATATATATAAAAGAAGGGCTCAGCACTCCCAGTGCAATTCTGTGTTCTGACAAACAGTTCAGTTTATAATCTCAGGTTTTCTCCTAATTTTTGTGCAGAGCTGGTAGCACCTTAGGCTGGTCAAATAGATCCTCATGGAAACACCTCTGGTTCTGAAGGGGTGGGGATGGTCAGGAATGAAAGGCTGGTGAACAGAAATTCACCTTGATTTTTCATTTAGTTTCTAAGAAAAAAAGAAAACAAATGTTGGAATCATGGAGTGGTTTGAGTGGGAAGGGACCTTAAAGATTCAAAATTCCACCCCTGCCATAGTCAGGGACACCTCCCACTATCCCAGGCTGCTCCAAGCCCCAAAGTCCAGCCTGGCCTTGGGCACTTCCAGGGATCCAGGGGCAGCCCCAGCTTCTCTGGGCACCCTGTGCCAGGGCCTGCCCACCCTCCCAGGGAACAATTCCTTCCCAATATCTCACCTAAATTTTCCCTCTGTCTATTTGAAGCCATTCCCCCTTGTCCTGGCATTCCATCCTTAGTCCAAAATCTCTCTCCATCTTCCCTGTAGTCCTCTTCAGGCACTGGAAGGACACAATGAAGTGACCTCAGAGCTTGCCTTTTCCAGGCTGAACAATCCCAATTCTCTCAGCCTTTTAATGTCTGCCTTTAAAATATGTTTATCAACCCAAAATCTCTTCCAGGGAAAAAGAGCCATTAGGAGATAAGGTCCCTTCCAACCCAAACCTTTCTAGGAGACTAAAAAAATCAAAATTTTGCTACTCTTCTCCTCACAAAAAGGGCATAAACATTAGTTTGTGTGGGGAAGTTAGACTCAAAGCCAACTTGAGGACTCAAATGTAGTTAGTAAATAATCAAGTGGTTTGGAGTCTTAAAGACAATTGTTGGTTTAGAAAATCACAGCTTACAAATTGTTCTTGCTTTTCTCCAACTGAGTCATAGCCCAGGAACTCAAATTGTTTTGTTTCATCTTTTTGTTTCATCTTCGAAGATGTTGTCTAAAGAGCCGAGACAATATTACTCCTGCTGAGTTAAAAAAATCAAACATAATAAAAATATGTATCTAATGTTGGGTAAGCAGTGTGTGCCAGATGGAGGAAGGAAGGCAGAATTCCAGGGGTTTGGGGCAAAGCATCACTACAGAAGGTTTATAGTTACCCATATATTTGCTTTTGCTGCAGTGAACATCTCCAAAAATTTTTCTAATGTCTTTTTTCCTCTGTGTTCTTTCAGAGCCTGAAAAAACCTGTTGCACTAAGGAATGCATAGGAAATAATAAATATTATTGCTATTTATTAGCTAAGACAGCTTCTGGAGCACCATTCACATCAAAAGAATATGGTTTTAATTTATAAATTTTTTAAGTAGCACAATTTGGAGGATTTATTTTTCTGTCTGAAGTGGGATGAGTGGAATGGGTGCTGATGGAAGAGATTTCAGGGGTCAGATCTGGTTCTTGCTTCCTGGAAAGAGCAAAACCCTGGGATTGCACTTAGTTTTTCCCATCTGGAGGGTGTGAAACAGCCTGGCAGGGCTGAAGACTCCAAACTCTTCCCTTTTCCCTCTTTTCTTGATTTTCTTGCAGGCAATTCCTCTGTTGTACAAAAGAAAAAAAAGGAAACAATGGGGGAAGAAGAATTCCCACATAATTTTTGTCCTGCAGCAATACCTTGCTGTTGATAACAACCATCAACTATTAGATCCAAATGTTTTATCCTAGAATTTCAAAATGAGGATGTTTGTGTCAAGATGAGGGTTTATGACAAATGTTTCTAGTTGGGGAAGAAATCCATGCTCTGAAATAAATGTATTTTTAATGAGAGGAGAGAAAAATCCCTGTACAAGAGTCCCAGTGAGGAAATCACACATTTTTCCTGGGAAGATGCTTCCATCAAAATACTCCTGCCAGCTCTGTTCAAGTTTGTAAGCATTAAGTGGAACTGAGGAATGCAGCAGTGAATTTGAATTCTCTTCACTTCCTTTAAAAAAAGAAAACCACCCAAACAAGTGAAGATGCCTATGGGGGATGCAGGAGTAGGAATTAATTCATGGGATGTAGGCAGGATAATCCATGATAGAAAACCCTTGGAGCAGGTTTACAACAAGATGGAATCAAAGAGGGGAAAAGAGCAAAAAAAGGGATATCAGCTTAAATTTATAGCTAAATTTACTACAGCACCTTGTGATGTGGCTCCTGTTCAAATCTCCTTTCATACCTAGGATGGATTTGGGTTTGTGTGTCAGGCTTTGGAGCTTCGTTTAAAATTCCTGTAATTTATCAATTTTAGAAAATTGAGGGGGTTTTCTGCACAATAATCCGGAATCGGGATGCAGGGGCCACTCATTTGGTGAGCATTATGAGGCACCATCACAATTCAGTGTTAAGGCTTGTGATTTATAAATAATCAAATCTTCTCTATTAGAGCCATATTAAAATAATTCCACCTCGAAAATGCAGAATAATATCAGCTCGTGGCTTGCAGTTTGCCTGCTGTAATTTAAACACAAAGGGACCATAGGAAATGGCCTCAGGTTGCACCAGGGGAGGTTTAGGTTGGATATCAAGGAGGATTTCTCCACCAAAATGTTGTCAAGCACTGGGACAGGCACCTGTAGTAGTGGTGGGATCAGCATTCCTGGAGGGATTAAAAAGATGTGTGGAGGGGGACATGGGGCAGTGGTGGCCTTAAATCCCATCCAGTGCCACCCCTGCCATGACGGGAACACCTTCCACTATCCCAGGCTGCTCCAAGCCCCAGTGTCCAGCCTGGCCTTGGACACTTCCAGGGATCCAGGGGCAGCCACAGCTGCTCTGGGCACCCTGTGCCAGGGCCTGCCCACCCTCCCAGGAAAGGATTTCTTCCCAGTATCCCATCTGAATTTCCCCTTTGTCAGTGTGAACCCATTCCCCTTGTCCTGTCCCCCCATTCCTTGTGCCCAGTCCCTCTCCAGCTCTCTTGGAGCCTCTTTAGGCACTGGAGGGGGCTCAGTCAATGATATCAACCTGGGAACAATGTAGGAATAATCCTGATTTATTTATGTGCTGTTCTCCTCATCCTTCCTCTATAAACACCCAGATTTTCATAGGCTGAGTACTATTCCTGTCCTGTATATATTCCTATTTCTTTACAGCCATCACTCTACCAGACCCCTGCTCTGAATTTGATGATTATTAACATCAGTTGTAAGTCTCAGAGCAGATCTTTTACCCATGTTCAGGCTCGGCACAGGGGCTGTTTTTGCTGGTGATGGCAGATCAGGCTCCAACAGCTCCACTTTCAGTTGCAGCCTCTGATCTCACTTTGAGTTGCCCTGACTGTTGATACAAAAGATACACTTAAGCTTTTAATTCCCTGGTGCATTCCAACAGATTCCTGTTGTCCCCACCTGTCCCTGTGTGGTGTCACTGTGACTTCAAAGTGGGGGCTGGAGCCAGCCTGGCCACTGGGATCTTGGAGAGCAGCAAGGCTGCCTGGGAATACCCACGCTGAGAGGGGTAACATTTAGAAGTAGTAAACTGTGATATCACTACCCAAATTTGGGTGTTAATTTAGGTGAGGGCACAGCCTGAGCATAGCTGTTGTGAGAGGCAGCGCTCCTGTGACAGCACCAGGATTGGCGTGAGGAGCTGGGGCTACCTTTGGGTTTGGTTCCCAGAACTGGGCTTTGGGGATGGTTTTGCTCTTAGGAGAGCCTGTTTTTTATTGTAAAGTCCATGTGGGGGAGACCCAGGGTCCCTTTTTGCTGAACACAGAGGGTTGGGGTTGTTTGTTTAAGAGTCCTCCCCTTAGGGCTTAATGACCCACTCACGTTTTGTTAGGCTGAACCATGGTGCCACTGGTCCTCCTGATGCCTTGGAGTGACTCCCTAGAACAGAGGCTAGACAAAATTAAGAGAATAAATTCAGGTATTTATTAAAGGCCTTCAATAGATACACCTTGGCAGTCAAAAGCCTCCAAGAGGGGCTACACCCAAGATGGATGATGGTAATGAGTTTTTCAGACAGATATAAGTTTGGTGCATTTACATATTGGGTTAATCCTCCACTTACAGCTTTAGGTAATAAACTCATATACCCCAAATTTGCTCCCCCCCAATTCACTTTTGTTTATACTTTTTGGGGTCTGAGGCTGTAGGATGTCCTTGGAGCTCAGGCCTAGGGGGATTGTTTTGTCTGACCAAAATGTGAAGACGTTTGTTTTGGACCCTGACTCTTCAGTTTTCTTGCCTCAAACCCAAGCTCTTCCTCTTTGCCTCCATGACCTGCCTCCATCCAATCTTTCCACTGGTGATTTTGACATCCCACATCCATTTATTGCACTCTAAAAAGTATCCTTCTTCCAGAAGCTCCTGAGCCTGGGAGAAATTCCCAGTAAAGACCCACAGAAATGCACAGCTTTGAGACCCCCTAAAAAGTGCAATTTGCTTACAATAATTACATTTCCTATATTTATTTCTTTAAATTGATGTTTGTCACCGAGGTCTCTGCAGGCTTTTTCTGTTTGGAGCAAGGTGTCAGTGATTCTCCCAGGAATTTCACCACAGATTGTCCCAAATCCAGTGGGAGGGATGGGAGTCGTTGAGCTGTGTGCCTTGGATGGAATAAACATTTTCAGAGGTTTAGCTGTGTTTATATTCAATTTTAAAAAGGGAAAACTTCATTTAAAGCTACTAAAGCTGTGGGCAAACTTCATCTCAATTTAATCTTGGGTTTGTTCAGGCTGAAAAAGTGGTTTAGGGTTATGTGGCAGAACTTCTCTAACGAAGCAATTTCACTCCAGCTGCTGAAGGGGCTGGCAGAGATTTAAATTCATCAAAATTTTTTATATTTAATTTTTTTCCCCCTCAGCCCCTGGGTTTGTAAAATCCAGTTCTTGATTCCTGAAGTCTAAAGCTCTAAATGACATATCCTTAAGGCACCTGCTAAATTCCATTATGTCCACAGTCAGGCTGTAATTAAATGAAAGGTTGGCAGTTGTAGAATTGAGAAGAAACTGGACGATTTCAGAGTTTTATATAAAACAAGGTCTTATAAAGATGAAAATTACTGTTACAGGAGGTTACTCAGCATTTGTCCTAGGTCCTGGTTTATTTTCTCATCCTGTAGTATAATTTTGGATATAAAATATTTGGGAACTTCACCCCCAAAAATTGTGTTAAAATAGGACTTTTGCACCATTCTGGGGCTGAGATGGTGACAGGGAGTATCAGAATCATGGAATGGTTTGGGTTGGAAGGGGCATTAAGGATCATCCGGTTCCACCTCTCTGCCATGGGCAGGGACACCTTCCACTATCCCAGGCTGCTCCAAGCCCTGTCCAACCTGGCCTTGGACACTTTCAGGGATCCAGGGGCAGCCACAGCTGCTCTGGGCACCCTGTGCCAGGGCCTGCCCACCCTCAAAGGGAAGAATTCCTTTGTAATAAATGAGCTTCTGGTCCTGGATTGAAGCCTTCCAAACCATCCTGGGCGGGGGTGGGGGGGGAGGAATTAACGGAAATTAAATCAGGGAGAGAGTAAGGGATGTGAAGTTCCTGGGCAGGAAGTTCCTGGACAGTCCTATAGACTAAAGAAGGGACTCAGCTCTTCCGTGGTACTGCAGCTCTTCTACACCCTTGGCTGCAGCAGAAGATGCAGCGGCATCTTCTCCATCTGAAAGGACAGGAATTAGGCAAGGTAAAACTTGCTGGGAATATTTGGGAGTTCGGTGGAGCGGGGGGAATGCGTCAGGCCGTAAAGAGGCTGGGAGATTTTGCACCCATGACATCCAAGCCTTTATGCAGAAGCTGCAGAGTAAATCTTGCATCAAACAACCAGGACATGATCCCAGTTCCCCACTGCTGGTGATGCCTTCCCGACACTTTGAAATGTCCTCCATGAAACTTTGCAAAAGGAGGTGGAATTTGAAAGCCAATATTCTTTTCTGAAGCTGGGTATTCCAAACATTTCCTGTTTCCACGGGTTAATGCAGTGCTTGCAAGAATGGCTCAGGCTGGGATTTTCTCTCCTGTCTTGCATCTGGAATTGGCATCTGAAATTTTCTCAGTGCTCTCTTCAACCTTTCTGTGATAAATCTGGCTGAAGGAAAACTGAGGTGGCACAAAAAGGTGTTTGGTTCTTGTTCTTCACGGGGCCTGGAATTGAGGCTGTGGATTTTAGTCTGGGACACTTACAAATGAGTTGGATTTGCCAGAGAAAGTGGGGCAGTATGGGCAGGAAATAGAGCAAAATCAGCTGAATATTGGCCAAAAAAGAGCTCTAAAGGTCCCGGCTCTGACTTCCTGCTCCAAGCAGGGATGTCCCAACTCCTAGAGCAAAGTCATCACTCCCTTGTCCAGCCTAATCTTAAAACTCTCCAAGGAAGGAGCATCGCCTATTGCACTGTTCCAAGTTTTCCTGAAATTTTCCACCATATCCAAGCTAAATCTCCTAAATGACAACTTGGAGCTGCTTAAAAAAATTTCCTGGGGGAATAAATCCCAAGAGAAGTAATTTAAGCTAAGGAATCTGGCACTTAACAGGCATTATTGCCACTGTTGGCTTCAAAAAGCTCTTGAGCCTGGTCTTTATTGTCAGGAAAATTGGAATATATCTAATCTCCATGGATTTGGGGGTGTCCACAAGAGCACAGGATTAATCCATAGGCATTGCACTATATTTTTTTAATCTTCCATCATGAGTCCTTTCTGGACAGGCTCTTAGAGACTTGGAGAAATAATAAGTAAGAAATTATTTAGAAGTTTGGGAGCAGTCCCTCCACCTGGGAAACTTGGGAGACCTGAAACTCTTGGGAATGCTGGAAAAGTAAAAGCCTTTTGTGCTGTTGGTTTATTGTCCTGCTGCTGCAAAAAACTGAGGAAAAATTCAGATTTTAAAGTTGCCCCCACTGTGTCCTTGAGCAACGTCAGATATTTTATGGATAAAGCTCCCTAAGCAGGACATCTCCAAGGAATGCAGGCTCACTTAGGAAATGTTTTATCATTTGGAATCTCTTGATGAAAGGCCTGTAATAAAGAATTGGAGTTAACCTTGTAGCCTTATTTCTCCTTATATGGCTACAGAAGATACTTTTCCCATGTGGAGATTCCAGATTAACAATAGTGAGAGAGTGGAAGGGAAGGATTTTAATTGTCAGGAGCTTTGAAGTCGTAATGGGACATTGACCCTGTGACCCTGTGTTCCTTCTGGAGCTCAGGAGAAGCAATGGATCACTTCTCAATCTGGGAGATCCCCATTTTCCATCCAGGCCCAAGTTGTTATCAGTATCCAGGGTTTGGAGAGGGATGAGAATGGGAAAAGGGACTTGGATTTCTTCAAATCCCAGAACTGTTTGGGCTGGAAGGGGCATTAAGGATCAGCTCATTCCACCCCCTGCCATGGGCAGGGACACCTTCCACTATCCCAGGCTGCTCCAAGCCCTGTCCAACCTGGCCTTGGACACTTTCAGGGATCCAGGGGCAGCCACAGCTTCTCTGGGCACCCTGTGCCAGGGCCTGCCTCCCTCCCGGGGAAGGCGTTGACAAAGTTGGGGTTGGTTTATCAATGGTCTTGGAGGTCTTCTTATTCCCTCTTTGTCTCAACTTATTAAATAATATTAAAATGAGGCTGCCGAGTCCTTCATGAAGAAAATGTGTCAAGGGCCATTTTATGTGACTCTGGCTGCTGAATTCTGCTGTTGCTGCTCTTCTGTTTTGAGGAAAATAATGGAAATAAAGGCTTTCCTCTTTATCTGTGCCAACTTCCTGGGTTTTTGGCATTTCCTGGGTTTTTTGGCTTTGCCTGGCTTTGAATGATCTGATCAAGGCTGGCAGATAAGTTCGTTATGCAGGGTAGGTCTGCAAGGCACCAGTTTCTAGAAACTCTTCTGATTTGTTCGAGGTTTAATTGATTTGTCCTTGAATTGGATAATTAACATTTAATATGTCTTAAAGATGCTCTTGTTGCCCACTGGCTGATTAAAACAGCAATGGATGGGGTGTGGTAGGGTTTTATTTCACTTTAATGAAAAAGTGGTCATTTTGTAGTTCTAGGTTTTTTCACTTGGGGAATATAATTAATTAGAGACTAGTGAGAGCCTGGTTCATTACAATAATTCTAAATAAATTACACAAGTAATTGGGTTGAATCATTAATGGGTTTGGCAGGCAAGGAGGTTCTACCATCCCAATATCAGTGCTGTGTCACTCAGATTTGGGTTTATCTGTCATTTCAGACTAAACTTAAGCCACAGTTTACCTACAAATACCAGTTTTAATTCCTATAGAATATTCCTCTATCTGTGTTTTCTCTTCCCTGCCTTTCTGAGCTGCTGGAAATACTATATTAAGTTATATCAATACCATTGAGGGTTTCCTGGGAGCAATGGAAATGGTGGGCCCACTGGAAATGGTTTTACCATCAGCAGAGAGGGATTTCTGAGCATTGCTCCCATCTCAGCTGTGGGAAACACCAGTGGGACACAGTGGCTCCCTGCAGGGATTAAAACTGTGAGTGTGGCACTTGGGGTCAGGGTTTAGGGGAGGAATGGGCACTGTTGGGTGGATGGTTGGACTTGATGATCCTAGAGGGCTTTTCCAAAATTCTGTGAATCCTTGCTTGTCCTGATGCCCGCAGATCCAGCCATGGTGGGATGGGTGCAGTTACAGGGGTTAAAAACGGATTCCATGCAGGACTTGGAAGCAAAGGATGAGATACTCATCTCTTTCAGCCTTGAAAGTCAGCAACAATAAGGATTTCAGCTGGATATAGAATACCTGCAGTGTATATCCTCACTCTGTTGTGGCAGCTCTTGGATTTAATTGGAATTCCCTTCCCAGGCAGGTGGATTCCCTGGGGGGAAGGGATGTCACAAATGAAGTTTCTGTGCCCAGAGAAAAGGCAGAGCAGGGGCTGTGACAGATGGCAGCCCGCAGGTACTGAAGAAGGCTCCAGGAGACCTCAGAGCCCCTTCCAGGGCCTAAAGGGGCTCCAGCAGAGCTGGAGAGGGACTGGGGACAAGGGATGGAGGGACAGGACACAGGGAATGGCTTCCCACTGCCAGAGGGCAGGGATGGATGGGATTTTGGGAAGGAATTGTTCCCTGGGAGGGTGGGCAGGCCCTGGCACAGGGTGCCCAGAGCAGCTGTGGCTGCCCCTGGATCCCTGGAAGTGTCCAGGGCCAGGCTGGACTTTGGGGCTTGGAGCAACCTGGGACAGTGGAAGGTGTCTCTGCCCATGGCAGGGGGTGGAATGAGCTGATCCTTAATGCCCCTTCCAACACAAAACATTCCATGATTCTCTGACTTCCAAGTGTTCCCACCCCAGCACTGCCAATAATCCATCCCTCTGTTTGCCTGAAGGACTCAGAAAAGCTTAGTGGCATTAACAGAAGGTGGAATTTTTGTTTTGCTGAAATGGGATTTGGGAAATGGATCCTCCTGGCTGTGGGCAGATGTTTCAGGAAAGGCTGTTTGGCACTTGGAAGTGTGAACACCTGGGTGGAAACTGAGCTGAGGGTGCCACTTTGCACAGGTGTTCAGGCAAACATCCCAAATCCATCTGCCACCTTCCCTTGGCACTTCAGCTTCTGGAAGTTCTAGTCCAGCTTTGGCTCCTGGCTAATCACCAGCGAGGAGAGAGACACAGGGAATTGCATTCCCCTGGGGTTTGCTACCTGTGAATTGTGGATCTAGAAAGTGCTGCTTGTCAGGAAATAAATAGTTCTTATTTTCTTTATATATTATATATCTAGGAAATAGCAAACCCAGATATCAATCTCAGAATGGTTTGGGTTGGAAGGGACCTTAAATCTCCTCCAGTGCCACCCCCTGCCATGGGCAAGGACACCTTCCACTGTCCCAGGCTGCTCCAAGCCCCAGTGTCCAACCTGGCCTTGGACACTTAGACAGTGGGATCCTTCCTTGAAACACACATTTGGAATGTGAATACTCCCAGAAGACAGAAACCTTTATCTAAAACTTCACTTTGTCCTGAATGCACCAAAATTCCCCTTTTATAGAAAACTAATTGAGGAGGAATTTGATTCCCATGGACATGCTGACATCCCAAGGACACCCAGTGCTACTTTCTGCCAAGCCTGAAAGACCCATGGGAATATTAATATCAGAACATTTATTAAGAAAAGATAATTCTTAATTTCCAGGTGATTTTCCCAGACTATTCCAGTGCTGTTTTTCAAACTCCAGGGCTATAATTCAGCCTCATGTCTGGGCTTTTTCCCCATATATATTTTTTTTAACTTTGAGTTTTATTTCCTCTTTTGACAGACATTTTATTTTATAAAAACCCTTTTAATCCCTAATGAAATTTCTATAAGTTCTTTCTCATTTTAACACTGGAGGTGGTTTAGTGAAGACCCTCCCATGGAGGAGGAGCACTTTTGCTACTGATTTTTAGTGCTAGGAGTCCTTCCTGTGCTGAATGGCCTCAGATTCAAACACCATGTTGGAATTCATCCCAATTTGTTCTTAAATACCTGCTCACCTCATAAAAGTGATAAAAGGAAGACAAGCTTTCTTGAAGGGTCATCATGGCTTGAAATGATGAGTGTAATAATTGCTGAGGTTTTTATTGTGTCTTCCCAGTGTGCAGTGCTGAATCTTCCACCTTCATATTTGGGTGTTCAGCAGCATCTGCTATATAAAACCCCTATAAAATCACCTTAAAGGTGTCCTCAGAGCAGTGAAATCCTTCGTGGCAGGGTGGGGCATGTTCACCAGAAGGAGAGAAGCTGCTCCACAGCACAAAAGAGGTGGAGGTGTCGAGGTCAGTGACTCATGGGCATAAAAACATTTTTGGGATATTCAGAGCAGTAACATCATCCATCAACACACCACCAGCAGTGGGAGATGAGCCTGGGAATCGGGATCCATCCCTTTCCTCCTGGGAATCTGCTAGGTCACAACCCTAAATTGCTCCCCTAACACTGCTGTTGCACTCCCAGTGCCAGAATCCCCTGTAGGTCACCCCACCAGGGCCAGGAATTAATTTCTTTCCATGCCAGTTGGGTTCCTTGGGTAGGATCTCACAGCAGGCCCAGCAACTGTGAGATTTAGCTTGGTTTTGGCACATAAAACCTTGATTATTTATTTATTTTTACTAGATCAAGAATAGGCAAGTGGTTGTTGCATCTCCCCCTGCTGCAATTATAGGACAAGATGCAGGTGAAGTTATAGAAATTGTTGTTGTTGTTGTTGTTGTTGTTATTATTATAGAAATAAAAGGTAATCAAAGCTTTAAAAAGACTTTTTCAAGTCTCCAGGTAGGCAAGTCCCTCTTTTTAAAGGATAGAAGATCACCAAATTTGGGTACCACTCCTCAGAATACCCAATAAAACTGATTCTTATCTCCCACCTGAAAGTCATGGCGTAATCAGAAAATACACAATAAAATAAAAGTGAAGATAGAGATGCTGGGCTTTGAGCTCTTACTGCTAAATTCAAGCTAATAACTGATTTTCCCATTTTTTCCCCTATCCATGTCTTGTCCTAAATGCTTTCAATCAGCCTTATTAAGAATATTGTAACAAGGTCAAGTGTACAGTGCTGGAAGGTGGGAAAATGCATTAAAGAACTAGAATAGCAGCAAATTAGGAACCTCTGGATAGTCCTGTGGCATAATTTAAAACCCACCAGGGAAGACCTCATTTTTTATTTCTGAAAACCCTCATTAACACCATTCTCAGCTGATCTCAGCATTCATCTCCTGAGGTCCCACAGGACAGGAGGTTTCTGCCAGGGACTCTCCCAGGCAGCAGCAGGTTTTGCAGAGCAGCCACCAAGGACCAGGCACTGACCCCTCTGCTCTGGGTGGTCCTTTGAGAGTCTCCAGTTTCTTGAGCCAAGAAATGGGGTTTTATCCTCATTTTTAGGGAAGGAAATTACGAACATCAGGAAACAACTGGATATGGCTGTGTCCATGGGGTCACAGACTGGTTTGGATCAGAAGGAACCTTAAAACCCATCCAGTGCCACCCCTGCCATGGGCAAGGACACCTTCCACTGTCCCAGGCTGCTCCAAGTCCTGTCCAGCCTGGCCTTGGGCACTGCCAGGGATCCAGGGGCAGCCACAGCTGCTCTGGGCACCCTGTGCCAGGGCCTCACCTCCCTCCCAGAGAAGAAGTTGACAAAATAGGGATCAGTCAAAGACTGGACTTGATGACTTTGGAGTTCTTCTCCAAATTTAATGAATTCTGTGATCCATGTCTGCATCAATCACCTGAATCTGCCTGATTTCCATGGAGGAAAACCACCCTACACAGACCAAAGTTTGGCTTTCCAACCTTTCATCTTCCTGAGAACCCAACATCCATTTGCCATTGGCTTTGATATAAAAATACATCACTTGGATTAATAAACACAGCATGCTCTACTAATCTTTTATAGATTTTAATGGGAAACTAATAAAAGGTGTCATTGGAAAAAGTTGCACTTGAAAAGCCATTTCATAAAAAATCTTGTAAAAATCCCATCAGGCATTAAAATCTCACTTTCTAAAAGGGAATTAAATACAGCAGGAGGGATTTGACTCCAAGGTACCCCAGTTTGAGGACCTGTAGCAAAAACAGGTGACTTAAACATGTGATTTAAGCTTCATGGGTATTGGGAAAACAAAACATTTCTTAGAGAACAACAATTCAGCTCGTTGAGCTTCAAAAATACTATTTTACTGATTTTTTACTCAATATAAGCAAAATGTACAACTCTTCAAATAGAAAATGTACTGGCTTCTTCTAATACTTTGTTTTATGCCTTGTGAGCATCTCGTTAGCACTTACTGACTGCTCCTAAAATATATTTCTACTCCCAGTGGCTCCAGCTGAAAGGTTTAAGCCCTGCCAAGGGTTGTACAACAAGATTTACAAAGAAAGAGGAGGCGTTTGTGATAATTGACTGGAATATTTATGAAGCTGAGGCCTCAGGTCTTTCAAGGCTCTGTTGGTCAAGGAAATTCTGCTCTGTCTTTACTGCACTGAGGGTTCTAAAAGTAAAAAAAAAAGTCCCAGGAGCTGCTGCTGAGATTCCACCAGCCTGGAGAAAAGGAGGCTCAGGGGGGACCTTGTGGCTCTGCACAACTCCCTGACAGGAGGGGACAGCCAGGGGAGGTCGGGCTCTGCTGCCAGGGAACAGGGACAGGACAAGGGGAAAGGGCCTCAAATTGCACCAGAAGAGGTTTAGGCTGGATATTGGGAAAAATTCCTTTACAGAAAGGGCCGTCAAACATTGGAACTGACTGCCTAGGGCAGAGGTGGAGTCCTTATCCAAGGGACTGGGAACAGTGAGAGCTGTGGGAGCAGGTGTTGGAGCAGGACTTCAAGCAGTTTGGGGATGTAGGAAGGCAAAAAAAAAAGCAAAAGAATTGGGAATCACCTCAAACATTTTTACATTTAGGGCAAATTATGGCAGCCTAAGGTAAAACCATGAGACAGAAGCTGAAGTATAAACTTATCTCTTCCTAAATTGAGTTTTTGACAGCTTGACAGAAGCAAAATTGTTGTAACTTCCCAGTGTGGTGAAGTTGGCTGTAAATTCCAAGGAGAAAAATGAATCTATGCATTTCATCCCTTAAACAACGTCCTCATGTTTCCAGTGCTGTGGTGGCACACCTGGGAACATTTAGGAACGTGGATATTGTTGCCACCTAATTCCACAGTGGGGTTAAGGAGCTGAAAAGGGCACCCGAGTTCTCCTGATGGGATTTCTGGCCCTTGTCCGCAGGATTTTTGATCCTTGTCCCAAGGATCTCCTGAGGGCTCCCAAATCCTCCCCTCTTGGATTTCCGCGGCCGAGAGCCCCCGCAGCAGCTGTGACCTTTGTGCAGGTGCCCAGCCCTGGGCTGGAGGAGCTGTCAAATACCAGGGGGTGCCACAGAGCTGGGAGCTGGAGGGGATCAGGCGTGTCCAGGGGAAATGCTGGAGCAGCCGGGGCCATGGAGCGCTCGGGCAGCGAGGGCGACTCCACCGATGAGGAACGTGGATTTTCGGGCAGCAGCTCCGAGGAGGAGGAAGGGGATGAAGGCCAGGGTGTGTCTGAGTCAGTGCTCTCCTCTCCTCCCTGGGGCCAGAGGGGGTGGTGGGCACTGCTAGGAATCAATTAATTAATTAATTTTTAATAAGTTGTGTTTTACACATTGCACTTCTAATGTCTGCTTAGTGCTGTGCTGGTGAAATAATTACTTGTATTTAATGCACTTGTAGTAATTACACTACCTGTTGTGTTTAATGCAGTAATTACTTTTCACTTGTCATAATTCCTTGTTGCACTGGTAGTAGTTACTTTTGCTTTTAAAGCTGTGCATTTACTGGGAGTAACCTCTGCATTTAATATTTTGCGCTGGTAGTAATTAGTTGTTTCATGTATTTACTAGTAATTAGTTTTTCATTTAATGCTGTGCACTGGGAGTAATTACCTTTGTTTTTAATGCTCTGCACTTGTAGTAGTTATTGTTTCAGTTACTACCATGATCATTTACTGCATTTAATGCTCTGCACTTGTAGTAAATTCTATATTTAATGTCTTGCACTTGTAGTGGTTACTTTTCCCTTCAATGCTGTGCATTTACCAGTAGTAACTTCTGAGTTTAATGCCTTGCACCTGTAGTAATTATTACATTTAGTGTTGTGCCCTTATAGTAATTGCTTTTGCATTTGATGCAGTTCTCATGCAGTAATTGTTGCAATTAATGCCATGCACTTGTAGTAATTCCTTCTGCATTTAAAGCTGTGCACTTACTAGTGGTTAATTTTCCATTGAATGCTGTGCACTGGTAGGAATTACTCTTGGACTTGTATTAATTACTTGTTGCACTTAATAGCATGCACCTGTAATAGTAACTTCTGCACTGAATTCTGTGCACTCGTAGTAATTATTTATTGTGTTTAATGCCATCGACTTGGAATAGTTACTCTCTCATTTAATGCTGGGCACTTGTTAGTGGCTGCTCTTGCCTCAAATCCCCTCTTAGTAATTTCTTTTCCAATTAATGCCGTGCACTTAGAGTTTTCCATGCTATGCACTTCCAAGGTTTCATTGGCTTTTAATGCCACGGATTTTTGTACCTCCTTCTGCTGCAGCTGCTGGCCAAAGTCACCTTCTAGAAAAGGATGGATTAATAGAAGAGAACAGAAATTATAACAGTCCCTTGTGCATCTGAATACCTAATTTCCAATTTTATTGAAAATGTTTGAACTGAAGACACCAGTTTTGTTGTAGTTTCCTGATCTGTAATCATCTAAGTATTAAACAGTAACCAAATCATATCTGTGATCCATAAATTTAAAGAGATAAAGGGACAAATGTGTTGAGTTTTAATGGGAATTAGTGGATGCCAACAAGTTTGAATTCTTATTTTAATGGATCAATATATTGTCAAAAGCTGGCTACAGCAACTTAATGAGGAATTCAGTATTATCCTTCCTTATCCTCTGTGTATTTACCCAAGTTTTCAGAGTTAATAGAGATAATTATCCACTGCTATTTCACTACTTCTTCCTCCTTGCTTTAAATTAGCACAATGTGATTTATCAGTGGGGAAATTAACACGAATATGCACTTAATTCCAGTCCAAATAAACTCAGAGTCAGCATTCCAGCACAGGTTGGAATATTAATGTTCTTCCCTTGTATTTCTGCTTGCTCTGCTCTAAACTTATGAACATGAAGAGAGCTCCAAAGCAATTAAACTTAATTAATGATGACCTCAAAGGGAGAGTGCATGTGCATCATTTTTTTTAACCATATTCCTGCTTGAATATCTCTAGTCTTTAAATGGGAATTTCTATTCCTAACAGCACCTGTAAATCTCATTTTCTGCTTCAGTAGAAGCCTGGAGTGTAGTTCCAGCCTAAATGAATGAGGGGTGTTTGGAAGAGGGAAGGTCTCTCTTGTCTGTAATCCACTTACCCTTGGAACATGGAAAGGTTGGAGGGAATTGGGATAAAGTGAACCCAGAAAATGCAGCACTGACTCTGGAACACCAAATTGACATGATTAAAATGAATTAAATTGATATTTTATTAGTCTTGGAATTCTAGTATTTTATTAGCCTATATGGATGATGAAAATAGCAAGGAAAAACTGTGAAAGCCAGAAATTTGTCCTCAAAGTGCTTGAAGAACCTTGTATGTTGGAAATCAGAAGATTGTCATGGAAATAACAGAAGAAATGTGTTTTTTCTTGCAGGGAGGATGTCAGGACAGCCAACGTCATCGCAGCTGAAGCGGTCACTTGTCTGGTCATAGACAGAGAGTAAGTTCCTCCTTCTGCCTGGGGCTGGGGGGAAACTCCCATTTAAACCTTTTCCAGAGCTTAAGGAGTGCCTTGGATCATCTTCTCCAGAGAGGCCTCTTAATTTGGGGTGATAAAGTCACAGATGTGTCCTTGATGAGTGGAGGGAAGGTGCCCCTAAATCAACGAGACAAAACTCAGTAGTGACAATTAGAATCACAGAAAGTCCAAATGGAAATAAAGGAGGAAGTGGAATTACTGTGGAAATTCCACAGTATTTACTCCTGGCAAATGTTGGAGCAAGGTGTTATCCCAGTCCATGTGGGGATGGAGAGTCCTTGGGAGAAGGCCACAGCCCTGCTGGGAGCCCTGTCACTCAGAGGAGATGGAGGAGATCAGAAAATAATAATTTATACAGGAAGCGTGAGAGAATTAAGGGGCATTAATCCAGAAGAAAAAGTGTCTGGATGCTCCAGTACTGCAAATCCAGCTGCTCTCTGCAGTTACTGGGAATGGGATTAAAAATGACATAAAAATTGAACATGATTCCTGGGCTGATTTTCCCATTGTGCAGCACTGGCACAGACCAGCACAAGGCATGGACACACCTTGATGGGAATCTTTCCATGGGAATGTGGTATGGATCTGTGAAACCCACACAGAGGGTGAATAGGTGTTGACTTTTCACTGCCTCCCCCCATGCAAAGCCCCAAGAAGCCTGCAGGGGGGAGCCAGAAACCATGGAATAACGAGAAAAACTGCTGATGTTGGAAAGGAAAATAAATCCATTGGATTTTTGAAGTATGTGGGACCCTCCTCTGGGCCAGCAGCCTTCAGAGCAGTGGGGTTGTTGGGGTGTCTGGGCAGGGCCAGGAGCTGGATCCATGATCCCTGTGGATCCCAAGATGCAATTCTGGAGCCCTTCTTGTGTTCTGGTGAGAGGTGGGATTCTGTGCTCTTTTAGGGCTGATCTCCATCCCATCAGTCCTGCTGTGACAAAAGTGGCTTGTGTTATCTCACAGGCCCTCATTTCTGGAAATCCAGTGTTCTGTAGAGGCTGAGCTGGGGAATACCTTCAGAAATCCCGATAAGTTCTGATTTATGTTAATTCATTATTAATTGCAAAATCCAAGGTCTGTCCATTGAACACAGGTGGGGAACACCTGAGGGCTCCTTTCTCAACCTGGTAGATAAAACATCCACCCTCCCTTCCCGTGCTGTGGGGCAAAGAGAGGAAGAATAATTTGATTATTTAGCAAGATAATATTTTAATAATCTTTATGCTTTTAATAATTAGATAATTTATCAATCAGTAATTCAGAGAAATAAAAAGCAACAAATAGTTTATGCTTTTTATTTTTACACTTCTGCAACAGATGTTTTTGGTTTGCACTGTGAAAGTTAAAAACCCCAAGTAATTCAAGTCACTCATTCCTGATAATTTCCCAAACTGTTCCTTTCTTTGTCTCCTGTGCCTTGTCCTCAGCATACAATGCCCTTGAAATAGTAAGGAAGTACAAGTTAAATTTAAACTGATGAAACTGTGGTTAATCTACCTCAGAGATTCTATTAACACTCTGCAATTAGCAGAGTAACACTATTTATAAAATTCTTATTTATAGTGCAAGAAAAGTGACCCTATTGATAGCCCTATTTATAGCTCAGAGCAGGCTGTCCTGTGTCCTGGCCAGTGCTGAATTTCATGTCCCAGCTCTTCCTTAGGCTGTTATTTTATGGGAATGACAACAGCAGGAGCAAAATTTTATGTGGAGATAAACTCCCAGGACTTGTGGCAATTTGGGAAATTGGTGAGGGAAAAGAACCATTTTTTGATATCCAGATAGAGCAAATTTTACACCTTTTGGGTTGTGGTGGTGGATGAGAACGTTGAGTGACACAGGAGGCGGCAATGGGAGCAGGGAGTGGGTGTTCCCTGCAGCTGGAATTTGTTCCATGCAGCAGGAGGGGTGACACAAGTCACTGAAGCTGCCAAATATTTTCCTTTTCCCAGACAAGCTCGTTGCCTAATCAGATGGAACCACTGAAGCAGCAATTTCCATGCTCTGTGGGTGTCCCCATCTGAAGCAGCTCAGCAGAACTGGCATTGCAGTTTCAAAAAACAAGCGGTGGGAAAAGACCTTTTCCTTAACACATGGGATTCTTGGAGAATTCCAGTTCTCACTGACCACCATCACCCACTGGAATTATCTGCAGCAGGGTAACTCTTCCAAATTCCTTGTGAAAGGCTTCCCAAGGCATCCAAAAATTGCTGCAGCTGCCACACTCCCATCTCATTAACAGAGAGAGTCACACCTTGGTGCCACAGGAAGTAATTCCCAAGAGAGGCGTGAGCTTGGCTCTGGATTTGCCAATATTCCCAGCAATTTAAGGGCTGGTTTAGCTGCTGCAGTTTGTAGTTTGGGGGTGAATAATATGGGAAACCTTCATCACAGGGATGAGCCAGGAGCTCTGGGCAAGTTCGGTTTGAGAAGGGAATTGCTAAAGTTGGGTTTGAGAAGGGAATTGCTTAAGCTTGACAAGAGGGAATGTTTTGCCTAAAAGGATCTGTGGAAATTATAAAATATGTATAAATTGCTACAGGGCTGAAGCAGTGGGAGTCGGAAATACCACGAGGGAAGTCAAACTGGAGCTCATGATGGGTCTTTAATTACCAGATGATGTTGGTGCTGCCTTGCTTTTTAATTTCCTTGTGAAACAAAAGGGCTCTTCCAGTCCCAAAAACACCCCAAAGACTCCCTGAAAGTAGTACAGCTATTTTTGTCAATCTAGGAAGATGTGCTTTGCAAAGTGCATTTCCAGCATCCTTTTCTGGCATAGGAATGAGCAAAATCCTGATCTAACAATGAAAACAACCTGCAGGAGGCATTTGATGCATCCCATGAACTTTATTTCCACTTGTCCTTGGCCTGAAAATATTTGTTACAAAAAGCATTGGCATTTTTTCCATCTTGCAGTTGTGTTTTCGAGTCCTTTCCTTTACTGGAATAATCAATTTCAGTGGAATTTGGTCTTTAATGCTCTTAATCCTTCCCTGTGAGGGTGGGGAGACCGTGGCACAGATTCCCAGAGAAGCTGTGGATGCCTCTGGATCCCTGGAAGTCTCTCAGGCCAGGCTGGCGAGGGTTTGGAGTAGCCTGGGATAATGGAAGGTGTCCCTGCCCATGGCACTGGATGGGCTTTAAGGCCTCTTCCAAACTCAAACCTTTCTAGGAATTCTATGGTTCTTATTGGGAGCACCATTCATTTTAGTCCCCCAAGGAAGAAAATTGCCAGGAAAACAAACAAAAAATTGTGTAGTCCTAGCTGGTCAGCTGTATTTGAAAGAAAGAATTTGGAATTCAGAAAGAAATTATTCCAAGGAATTTCCCATTAGCATCAAAATTTCAACACAGAAGAGGAGGCACGGTAGTCCAGTGGAGAAAATGAAGTGAGAGGGTGACAAGGCTGAGGAGATGAGGGTGGCAGCCCTGTAAGGGACCACAGCAAGGGTCCATGCTCAAGCTCTCTGGTGAGTTTGGATTGATTTATCCAGTGTTCTTCCTGCCAGCCATTGAGCACAGACCCAGACATGGGTTTACCGTATTGGATTGGAAACTTCAACAAAATCCACACAGCATTCATGGGAATGATGACAAAAAAGGCCAGCTGGATATCTGACCATCTCAGGGAATTTGGAGAAGCCTTTGGATACTTGAGGAGCAACACAGCTCATTGCAGCTCCACCATTTCCTGCTGCTCAAACCTCTTCTCTAGGGACACACATTAATATTTTACAGCCCCTCTCAGATAGCTTTTAGGCATTTTTATTTCCAAGTTTTTTTTTTTTTAATTTATTTACAATTCATGGACTTTCTGTCTTTAGGACTTGCCTTGACCCTACAAGATCAAGGCTGTTGTTAATGAAGTTTTTCCTGTGGTGACATTGCAGGAATTCATCCTCTGGGAAAAAAGTTACTATGAGAGCTGCTCGATGGTGGTGTTGCCTCCAAATTGTTCCAAGGTTGGCCTTGTCAGAGCTCATCCTGATGAATTTCCAGGCTCCTTGGAGGCGTTATTAGATTTGTTCCAGAAGTACAGTTGGGGAAAAGTTAACAAATATGTGCTGGATTTGATGGATTGGTCCTTTAGGAACTTGTCTGTAAAAGGTCTTCTGATAAAAATGGTGCAGACACGCCTTGAGCATCTGTTCTGTGGATCAGTTTGAATAAAGATACACAGACGGACTTCTCTTGCAGTCCTTTTGTATGAAGAGAAAACAGGAGGGAAAGGCTCCAAACTCATTCCTGACGTTTGGATCATCGCTGGCACCCTCAGGGACAAGTTGGTGCAACTTTAGAATTCTTTTTTTTTCACACCTACCTCTTGAAACTGAGAAGGTGTTTGAAAGTGTTCATGGCTGCTCCTGAACTGTCAGAATATTTACACTGAGGTTGATCCAGGTTCATCTTTTATTTATATGGGATTTTTTTCCCCTCCATATAATTTATTTATGGCGCCAACAATGTTTTCCTGGAGCTCAGAGATTTAGCAACACTGTGGGTGTTGGGAAGACAAAATTGCCTCATGCAAATGGAGAGAGAGGAGCTGATGGATCAGAGCCAGGACAACTCAAGGACCAGCTGCTGCTGACAGAGAGATACATAACTACCTGGAATTTACACTAAATGCTGTTTTTCCAGCTTCTTGTCTTCTTCAGCTGCACATATCAAAAGGATGCACTTTTTTAAGGCACCATTTTAAATATTTCAGCTATTTTCTGCTTTTCCACTTTGCATTTCCCATTTTTGTCTGTGTTTCAAAGTCTGGGTTTGCTTTTTTTCAGAGAGAGCTATGAGGTGTCAACAAAGGTTATTGGATTGGCCCTCCTGGCAAGGGAAATTGGAGAAAAATGAAATAAAAAAGTATTATCCTGGCATGACTGACCCCATATAAGCTGAGCCGAGCTCTTTCAGTGGAGATTTTAGGGTTTGCTGCTTTGTGCTTCTCCCAATCGGAGCAAAGTTTATCCATGGAGAAAATTGGTTATGAGGAGAGAATAGAAAAAATGAAGAGAAAAGGCCACAGGGAGAAAAAAACCTGAGCAGTTTCTGATTGAATTCTGGGGGAGGTTGGGACTGAGCCGAGACTTCAGCAACGTTGAGATGGGCAATAAAAAAGGGACTCAAGTGAACTTTGATAGCTTGCCCAGTGCTAAGTCTGGCTTAAAAATTTTGAATAAAAATTAAGGGTTTTAGAGAAACTGTTGCTACTTCTTTCAGTGACTTTTTCTTCTTTGCTGTTTCACTAGAAAAGATTTATTTGCATTGCCAAAAAAAAGAGGGTTTTTAACCCTGCCACATTTTCCTAAGCAAACCAAGCCTAAAGCATAATTTAGTCCCTAGGTGTTGTCTTATGGCCTTCCAGGATGGTGTTACTGTGTTGATTAATTACCTAAATACCTGTTTGGAGTGCAATCAGGCATTAACACCCCAATCCTGCTTTGCTCTCGCTGTGGCACATTCCCAGCAGCAGGAAGATAAAACTTGATGTGTTGAAGGAGATGAGTTGTTCCTGTTTTTATTGCTGAGCAAGGAATTTGGGGTTGAAAAGTAACTCCCTTTATTAACATGTCCTAATATTAAAAATATTAGTAATTACCAGACGGGGTAAAAACCACTAACACAAGTTTATGTGAGAGCAAAGGGGTTTGTGCCTTCTCTTCCTCATTAATGAATTAATTAATTAGCTTGCATAAATGATTTCCTCGATTGTATGATTTAAAATATAATTAATTAAGTGGAGTGGAAGGCTGGGGAAATTGGTGTGGGCAGAGGGCATTTCCTGAGGTGTAATTCCCAGCAGAGAATCCCAAGATGGGTCAGTTTGGAAGGGCCCACAGTGGGCACCTGGTGGCACCTCCCAGCTCCAGCAGGGCCATCCCAGAGCACAGGGTTGTGTGCACACAGCTCTGGAATAGCCCAGGGAGGAGAATTCCTCTGGAAAAGCCCTTCCAGCAGCTCCAGATCCAAACCACCTGTCCCAGTTGTTACCTCCTTCCCCACAGTTATGGGGAAAATCTGGCTTTTTCCAACAGGATAATTGTGTCTCCCTTGGTTCTGCTGTAAGTGCTATCTCCACACATCCATGGGGTACATTCCATAGGGTCAGGCATCTCCTGAGGGACCCTCTCGGGACTCTCAGTGTGTTTGAGCCACCCGGGGTCTCACCGTTCCCGTCCCAGGAACATGGAGTGTCCCTGGCTCACCCCGTGCCTGGCAGGACATTGCATTTCCCCAGCTGCCCTGGATTTTCCTCACCTGCTCAGTGCCATTCATTCTCTTTGATCCTACAAATCCTCCCTGAGAAAGGGCCATATTAAATATCCCCTTCTTATTCCTTAAGTCAGAAATGTGGCCCTCAATGGGGATTTTGGATTTTTCTTTCTTTTTTTCAATGTTTCCATTCATTTTTTGTCAACTTGGAGCAATTCCTTTTCTTCAACTCCATGTTTCATGCCTCAGGAGTGTCAGGAGCACAGAAAAATTGCAGGATTTTCATTTATGAGGCTGTGACATTAAGGCAGAGATCAGTCAAGAGACTCTGGTTTGCAGCAGTTCATCTTTTCAAATTTTTCTTTCTTGTAAAAAAGAAAACCTGCATGTGACAGACCCACTGGGAATACTGGAATTGGATAGTAGAAAGTAGCTTTTCACCTGGAATATTTTTGTTTGAAGGCATTCACTGATTTCAGTTATTAATTTGTAGTTTTTCATGGAATCCCAGAATGGTTTGGGATAGAAGAGACATTAAGGATCATCCAGTGCCACCCCTGCCATGGGCAGGGACACCTTCCACTATCTCAGGCTGCTCCAAGCCCTGTCCAAGCTGGCCTTGGGCACTTCCAGGGATCCAGGGGCAGCCACAGCTTCTCTGGGCACCCTGTGCCAGGGCCTCCCCACCCTCCCAGGGAACAATTCCTTCCCAGCATCCAACCTCCATTCCCTCTCCTTCAGTTTGAACCCCCTTTGATGGGTTTTTGGATGCTTTGTCTCTAAAAGATGAGAAAGCTGGGATCCAGAAATGAAAGTTCCACTTTGAAGCAGAGGGATTTACAGGGTTCCTGGTTGGAGGACAGGGATGTGATGGTTGAGGTGCCACCACCAGCCTCATTTACTCTGAAACTTCTACTGGAAGGTGAAAACCTCCAGCAGCCATTTCAGTGGGCTGGATAAATAATTTTGCATCTTCTTGGCATTGGTTTCTGCATCTCCAGCATTTCTGAGGCCTGGGCCTGGTGGGTCACCTGCATAGAGATCCAGCCCCAATTGCTGCCAAAAAGCCACACTGGATTTCTTGGCTCCCAGGTGAAATATCTTCAGGTTCAGTGGTAGACCTGGCAATGCTGGTGGGACTGGATGATCTTCAGAGTATTTTCCAACCTTGGTGTTTCTGTGATTTTCCTCTCAAAGCATCTCTTTTTCTTTACAGCTCCTTCAAGCACCTGATCGGGGGCCTGGATGATGTCTCCAACAAAGCCTATGAGGATGCAGAAGCAAAAGCAAAGTAAGTCTGAGCATCAAGTCTCAAACTTGTGTTTGTTGATGGTGCACCTCTGGAATTTCCAGAAAAAACCCTCCTTGTTCTCCATGCAATAATACCAAACAGCTTAAAAAGGAGAGATTCCTCCTCTGGATGGAGGGATTTTCCTCCTCGTGTCTTGCTGGTTCTCCCCATGAATATGGATATGGGTCTTCTCTGGTCATTGCCCAAAGCCAGATTGTCCCAAGGTCCTGCTCAATCACAATATTTGAATGCAGTGGATCTTCCAGAAATCCTCTTGAAATACTGTGAGGTGAGAAACTCCAGATCTTGGAATTGCACTTGAGGAAATTGTTGTCAAGGGAATTGTTGTTGAAGACATTTCATTTCTTTAGAGAACTCTGACCTTGCTCAGATACTTTCCAAAGTCAAACATGTTTTGAGACAAAGGATGGGCAGTGGAATTTGTCATTTGGGGATGAAAACTAGAGCTGCCTTGCTGTGAAGCAATATATTCATCTGAAGTCCACAATAAATATTCATTCCTTTCGGAAGGGAGCTGTAGAGTATCGGATTAAAACATTTTTTAAAACCCCACTTTTTATTAATTCTTGAGCTGCAATTTGATTTTTATGTGTGATCTTTGAGCTCTGATTCTATCCCAATGATTAAAGCTTTTCAAGAGGATCCTGTTCTGCTTCGGGAGATGCTCAATATTAACCAAACACAATTCAAAGGCACAAGTTGTTGAAAAGAAAATTAAACTTGCTTTATACAAAATTTCTTTACTTTTCCTCCCTCTCAATTAATTTGCTTGTATGGGGATTTTTTTCATAGCAAATTAAGGAAGGGGAGAATTGTTTTCTCAAAGTCAAATGCTCTGAGTGACTACCTAAATTGCAGATTCCAATTGAGTTATACATAGAAACTTCTCATTAAACCACAGGGGTTGGAATGGTGTCTGCTGAAGGTATTGGGCACCTCTGTGGAGGGAAAGTGAGAATTCCCAACTAAGTATTGATTAAAAATAACTCTTGGTCTCTTTCAGAAACTAAGATCCTTCTCAAAAATCTTCAGCTCATAAGAAAAATTTTTTAATCCTGCAAAATACCCACAGATTTCTCTTTTCTTATCTTTGAGTGATATTTGAAGTATTGTATTTAATTAATTTTAAGGTATGAAAAGGGTTGCATTTTAGATTGGAATAATATTTCCCTGCCTCAGATCAAATGTAAGCTTCCTTCTTAAAAAGAAGTTCCATTAAAAAGGTTAAATTCCCTAAATTATTGTTGACCCAATTAAAATGGTGGGAGACTATCAACTTCCTTTACCATCCCCCCAAAAAAGGGGTTTTTGGGCATGGAATGCTTCAGACAGATGATCCCAAGTATCCAGGGGTCATTCAGTTATTATTTTATATTAATTTCTGAGTGCACCTGTTTGGGTTTTATTGATTTCCATCAGAGTAGAAGGGAAGAAAACATTGTGAATAAAACTGGGGAATTTTAGTTTGAGTCATAAACGATGTCATAGTCACAGAAGGTTTTTGAAGGTACCACCACAACCCATTAGCACCGAGAAAAATGTGCCTTTCCCACATCTATAATTTTAAGCTCTATTCTTGAGTATTTATTGTCCCAGGAATGTTGGGGATGCAGATTGAGGAGATTTTGAGGATGGTTCAGGGAATTTTAGGATCTGCTCTACAATGTGGGGGAAGCTGCGGTTTGGGACCTCTTTGGGAGAAACTCTTCCTTTTGGGAGCCACTGGGTTTTGACCTTCACATTTTTGAGCTTTTATGTACTCCAGTCCTTTCCTTCTAATGCTAAGTGTTTCATCCCAATGGAAGGGCAAGGCCCTACTGATGGAGGAATTGTTCCCTAAAAGGCTGAACCAATTAATTTTGATGGCAACTTTTTTATCTTCAAAGACAGAGGCTCATACTGGAGCCCTGTCACTGCAGAGGAGGGGTGACAGTGACATTATTGTCACATCTTGACATTTTGATTCAGAGAGAGCAGGAGGGATCAGTGCTGTCTGCCTGGAAAAACATCCAAAAAAAGAAATGCCCTATTGAAAAATAGAGTATTTAGCAGTCAAATTCCTTATTCCTCTTTGCTGGGCTCCTTGAAAATCAGCAGAAAGATGGATAGTGGAGGGAAAAATTGTAAAGTTCCTTGGAGAGAGACCTCAGAAGAATTGTGAGCCCTTCCAGAAATCTTTGGTATTCTAGAGTTACCTTGAGAGGCAAAACTCCTTGGGAGAAGTCTCCTTGGCAGCAAGTTTAACCTGGATTCCTTTCCAAGCAGCAGTTAATTAGCTCCAGCTAATTGTCCTTCAAGGGCTTATTTTTTCCGAGGGGAGGTTTGTGATAGGGAAGAACTCGGAACATAAAACGTGGGCAGGTTTGTGAGGCTTTACGCAAATCCCATGGAATGTTTTTGCTCGTCTTTTTTTAGCTCACATCTCCTTTTAAGAGCTCACTGCCAGCTGGGAAAAGGCCTTGGGATGCATCCTGGGGATCAAGTGGATCAGGATGACCAAAACCAGCTTGGGCAAGTTTGGTCTAATGGGAGGTGGAAGGGGTTGGAACCAGATGGGCTTTGAGATCCCTTCCAACCCAAACCATTCCAGGACTGTAAATGCCTACAAAATTAGTGGCACTGGGGTTTTTTCCCATTTCCATGCTGGAGCACATCCCTGGAGTCACAGAGCTCAGGGCATGGCTGAGAGGATGTTAGGCAGAAGTTACAGGCTTGGAATATCTTTCCATGTATCCATCTGTCCTCCAGGCCTCGAGGAGCTGAGCTATTAATTGAGTTTATTCTTATTTTAAAGGCATTTTCCTCCTTTTTTGTCATCTTAGGGTTGGCAGTTCTCTTTAATGTCCAACCTTTGTGTTCCCTCTCTTAAATCAGCAACTGCAGACATGTCATCTGTGAGACGAAGATTTTAATTGTAGGCTATAATTTTAATTATAGGATTATGCAGACTATAATATGAATTTTAATATTCTGCTCCTCAAATGTATTCAAATGACTTAATGAATTAATTAACTAATGAATATTATAGTTGCCTCCTAAAAAGGGAAGGAGAGAGGCAAATTTGCTTCATGCTCTGAGGAAATAGGAGTCCAGAAGAGCAGCACACATGTCCCAGTGCCAGGCCCAGCCACGCTGATATTTAGGACATGAAGGAGATGCCCAAATAATCAGGATTATTTCAGTATAGGTAGCTTCCAGATGGAGCCACTCCAGCAGCTTCCATAAATCCAGGAGGACACAGGAGGGTGGTTTCTGCTGCCGCTGGTGGGGCCGAGTGGGGCGAGGTTCAGTGACCTGCTTTGTTCAGGGCACACCAATCCCTCCTGCTGGGCTCTTCCCAACCCAGGAACTCCTGCCATTGATCCTGTGCAATTATTGAACCCTTACCAAGGCTGGAGGGATTCCTTTCTAGCTGGTGGCACCTTTCCACGGCACGGTTGTGGCACAGCCACACCACCAAGGTGTCCCTCGCCACCCAGCTGGGACAGCTGGCAGCTGCCTGGCTGTGCCCAGCTGAGCACAGCCCCCAGAAGCACTGTCCCAGTGCTCCTGTCACATTCCCAGCTGGCTCCCAGTGCCCATGTCCTGTGGCAGCAGGGCTTGGGATTAATCCCCAGCTGAAGCCTTGATGCCTTGAGAAGGCTGACCTAGAACAGAGGCCAGACAGAGTTAAAGAATAAAGTAGGGATTTATTAAAAGGCCTCAATGGATCCACCTTGGGCAGCACAAGAGCCCAGCCAGGGCTGCACCCAAGATGAACCAAAATGGTCACAAAATGGACCAATGGTCATGGGGTCTCTCACTTTTATAAGTTCTGGTCCGTTTGCATATTGGAGTTAATTGTCCAATTACTGCTTTAGGTTATGAAGTCCCATCCTTCTTGTTTTTCTCTCTTCAATTCACCACTGTTTGTAGTATTTGGCCTGGAGCTTGTAACAGCTGTCCTTGGTCTCAGGTTGGAGAAGGATTGTTTTGTCCAACTACCCTGTGAAGAGAACTTGCTAACACTTAATATGAAGCTCAGAGTTACACACTAAAGCAGCAAAGAATCTGAAAAATACGAAAGCTAAAACTTAAGGCATCAGCCTGGGCTCTGGCACCTTCATGCAGTTGTTCCAGGCTCTCTGCAGGTAGAGGTTGTTCTGACTACACTTTTCCCTTGTTTTGTCTCCCATTCCAGCTGTGTTGCAGCCCTGGGGGAATATCCGAACACTCACAGCCAAAATTGGCTGCTTTTCCCAGGGCTCAGGGGGACAGGGACCTTTATTTAGTGTATGATGCCTTTCTGTGTCCTTGCAGCTCCTGCCCCAGAGCCCTTCATCTTTCTGGAGCTGTGTTTTAATGAAGAGCTTCATTAACAGTTGAACTCGAAGATCTGAGAGCTCTTTTCCAACCTGAATGATTCTATGCAAGCCTTTTGTTTCAGCCCCCTTCTCTAGTCCCCTTTTTCAGTCCCTGAGATGTCCCTTTTTTCACCTTACGCCCCCTCTCTCACTCCATTTATTCATAAAAAGGCATCCCAGAAGTTAATTGACTTATTTTTGCTGCAGAGGGTGGTTATGAATATTTTTCCACTTTATATACCTATGGAAATGAAACAATATAAAAATACAGATATATCTAAGGAAAATAAAGAAAAATAAATAAAGGGTAAGAGGAGAGAGAGCAGAGGAAAGATCCCACCATCCAGAAATGAGACTTGGTTGTTGCAACTTTGATATCTGTGGGTCAAAGAAATGGTTGCAGTCTTGATCCACTGATGATGAGCAAACGTGTCCATAAACATCTCCATAATCCTCCACAATGGCAGGATTGGCCCTTCAGCTCCATAAAAAGGAGCAGAAACCAGCTTATCTTCATGGAAACTCCTGTTTTTGGTGTGATGGAAAAGCTTGGGAAAGCTTTGCCTGCAGATGCTGCCTCTGCAGGGCTCTGTCCAACCTGCTGGGTTGGACATCCAGCCAGCCCTGGGGTTGTGTGGCTAAACCAGCCCTGGGCATTAGGGAAGGGTGGTTTTATTTTGTTTAGAAATATGGCTGAGATAAGCCAAGATAGATTTTAACCCTGGCCAGAAGGGAAATGGGCAGAGTTAGGGTTCCAAAATGGGGGCTGCCAGTAAAAGAGGATGATTTAGTGAGGGTCTGACTTGGTTCTGGGCTGGAAAACTTTGGCTGAAATAATCCACCAAGGCATGGAATGTAATTTTTCCTGCAAGAGACAGTATTTTCTGGCTTTGCAGCATCAGGGAGCTGTGCTGAGGGGCTCCATCCCCCTCTGTGTCTCTTGTTCCCTGAATTAGGGACCATCTGGGAAGCAGCTTTTGCCTCGGCTATCCATGGTGCCAGACTGGGGAGAAATCCTGTGGGATGTGCAAAAAGCTGCCAAAAAGCTCCTCAGGGCTATAAAAAGCAGAGGTTGCAGTAATTTCTTTTAAGCTATGTAAATAATTTAAAACCCTTCTCTCTGGTCAGGGCTGTGTGGGAATAATAACTGATCATGGATACCTGTTCAGTTTGTGTGAGCTGGAACATTTAATATTTAGAAAAATGGAGATTTTAGGTGGCAATATTTGGCCTCTAATATGGAGGAGTCTTTTCTCTTCCTGCTGGAGAGTTTTGCTTTTTCCAGTGTTCAGCCTTAAATAATTTGTCATTCCATCCTGAAGCCACTGCTAGTTTGTATCCAGCTCTATCAGATTTTCCTGATTGCTGTAATAAATAGGAGTGGAATTAGAAAACATCTCAGAAATAATTTGAAAAAGTGAGAGCCCAGCAAGAGACCATGCTGGGTGATGTCCCTAAGTGAAGGTAAATGCTAAATGTGACTTTGTTTATTGAGGAGGACTTGCTGTTTGTTTGCAGACTTGAATTATTCACACAGAGACCACACCAGGCAGATTTGGTGGCTGCTTCCCTCTGGAGAAAGAGCACTGGGAGTGCTCTGTCACCCACCAGGGATATGTGAAATGACCTTTGAAAGCCAGGTTGTTTTATTTAGGTAATAATCTCTGTGCTCTCCCCTTGCTCAGCTGACCTTTGGATGTGATAATGGGCTGGGGCATGTCAGAGGGAAGCCTTGGTGTGGAAAAGTCAGGGCTTCTGAAGGAGGCTGCTCTTCCAACAGTTGGCTGCATTTGTTTATGGAATTGGGGCTGTCCTCTTTGTTTTATGGAATTAGGGCTGTCCTGAGGAGCAGAAATCATCCCTAGGACAACAAATTCCAGAGGGAGCAGAAATGCAACGTGGATGCCTCCATGTGCGTGGCCATTCCAACTGCACGTGGTGGGAGCACTTGATGGTCTGGGCCTTGGAAATATCAACCATTCCTGTGGCATGGATGGGAATCCTTCTCTCAGGAGCTGCTGGGAATACTCTGCTTGGACTATTCCTTGGAGTTCTGTGCAGTGCTGCCTCGGTGCTTTAACCAGAAACCTTGGCTGACTTTGGGGGGGTTGAGGCAAAGGCAGCATTAAAACATTTCCGTGCACCCCTGGTGGTGTAAATTGGTTGTCCAGCACATTTTGGAGCTGTCCTGAAGATTTATCTAAACAACTTCTAAGGATTACACCACTGGAAGCTGGACTATTTCTGTCCTGCTCTTATCTGCTGACTTAAATAACAGGGAGGCACTTGAACAAAATGTAATACAAATAAAATTGAGTGATTCTGCTGCTACGGGGAGCCAGTGATTTTGGAACTGCTGCAAACAGGTGTGAGATCATTTGTGGCTTTCCCAGAGCTGCAGTTCCCTGCTAGTCCAGTTCTGCTTGGCTGTACCTCAGCAGCTCCTACCAGCTCAGACCTCACTTTTAAATCCAAGAGTCTGTAAGGCAAAGGAAAGAAGATGTAGAGCCAGTGAGAGATGAAGGGCACGCATGTTGCTGCTGCTGGCACCCAGGGAAGGTCTGGCAGGAAAAGATTTGGGACCCAGAGGGAAGCACAAGGGCAGGAGATGGGACAGCATTGCTTCCCTGCTGTCAAATTATCTTGACAAAGGCATTGCCGGATAAAGATGTTTCTTCCCGTTCACCCAAAAAACTTCTCAGGCCAGGATTTATGGGAGTAGCTCCAAGGTTTGGGAATGCTGGTTGTTTTAACTTCAGGGACAGGGGAAGGAGTAGAGGGTGGAGGTCCTTTTTCAAAATGAGTGAATATTCATTGTGCTCCTTGCAAACATCAGTGAGTGTGGTACCCAAAAACTGCCCAGCAAATTCAGCTGACCCTAGGACAGAAATTGTGTCACATTGGAAGATGAAATTCAATCACCCAACTGTGAAATGGAAGAATTTAATCCCACTTTAAGTGAAAAACACAGTGCAGCCTTAACTCCAGAGCTGCTGCCAATTCCTTCATCTCACCCACAGCTGAGCCACCAAAACAAACCCTTATTCTTCATCCCTGTAGAAAACAATCACTTTTCCTGAGGGCTCAAATTGCTTTCCATACATAGCTTCCAGTCTAAATGTAGTCCCCATTCCACTCAGGATTTCTACCCTCATCTCATCCTTACTTGGGGAGCACCTGGGGAGACCTTTCCATGCCTAAAGGGGCTTCAGGAGAGCTGGAGAGGGACTGAGGACAAAGGATGGAGACCAGGACCCAGGGAATGGCTTCCCACTGCCAGAGGGCAGGGATGGATGGGATATTGGGAAGGAATTGTTCCCTGGGAGGGAGGTGGGGCCCTGGCACAGGGTGCCCAGAGAAGCTGGGGCTGCCCCTGGATCCCTGGAAGTGTCCAAAACCAGGCTGGACTTAAAGGCTTGGAGCAGCCTGGGATAGTGGAAGGTGTCCCTGCCCATGGCACGGGTGGCACTGGATGATCCTTAATGTCCCTTCCATTCCAAACCATTCTGGGATTCTAGGAAAGGATTCTAGGATGGGTCTCTGCCTTCCCTGCTCCCAGCTGTGGGACCCACAGGATGTGATGCTCCCATCTTTGGGATCACCAGAAAGGTGCCAGCCTCCCATTACAGTAATATATACCATAACACCAAGTAATGGAGGTTTATTTAAAAAATAAAAATTCCTGGTGCTCCCAATATTATTTATGGATCCTGAGAAACTGCGACCATGTGATATTGTTATTATTAGTAGTATTAGTATTATTGTATTAGTATTATTTTTCCCATGTGCTAGTTTGCAGCACTTGGAATGCCAGAATGGTTTAGGCTGGAAGGGACCTTAAAGCCCATCCAGTTCCATGGGCACCTTCCACTAATCCCAGGTTGCTCCAAGTCCATCCAGCCTGGCCTTAGACCAGATTTAGGGCATCCCAAACCCACACTGGGAAGTGCACTTGGTTTTCCTGGCTGTGCTCTGCTCCACTTACATTGATTTGCCCTCAGTTGCATTTGCTCCATTTTCTCAGTGCCTCGCTGAACACTTCATGAAATGATTTGACAAGTGCTGAGCTCCAAATCCTTAAATCATCTGAAAAAAAAAAAGTAAAAAAAAAAAAAAAGAAAGTTGTCATGATTTAGCTGATCCCACAGCTTCTGCAGAGGTATAACAAGATGAAACATCAGAAATATAGATAAGATGACATTGTGAATATGTGCAATAGCTCAGTGCCTGTAAACCTTGAAAGAGGAGATGAAAGCCTGATCTGGCCCATTATGTTGGACATTAATGTAAAACTACCTGGAGGTTTTTAATGGGGCTTTTGTTATTAAATTTCTGATGTGAGTTAAAAGCAAGTTATTCATGGCTGTATTTAAAATTCATTTTAGTGATGGCAGTGAGGTGTTTCTGGCTCTGTCTGCTCAGCAAAGCAGCACAGGGAGACGTGTTTGAGCCCTGTCTGCTATCTCTTGGTTTCCTGTCATTTCCTGTACAATTGTTGGGTTGCTCTGTAGAAAACATCAAATAACATTATTTATTGATCACAGAGCAAGGGATTAGAGTGATACCATGAGCATCAAAGTGTGCAATTGGAATCTGCTCAGCTGTTGATGATCTGTGTTAAACAACTGTGCCATACCTCCCCCAACCCCTTCAGAGCTCCAGGTCCTGGTGCTGATTTTAGTCTGTCACAGACAGGTAGAGAAATTGTAAAAGAAAAGCCTCATAAAAGTAAGCCTTGCTCTGCTAAATTAATAGCTGGCCTGTCACTTCTTCTAAGTGCAGCTAAGTAGTTTGCAAATTCCCATGTAAAAACAACCTTGGGAATGAGAGCTCGTTAACACAACAATCTATTCCTAGGGTGAAAAATCTACTGCATCTCTATAAGCAATAAGATGTGTCTCATAAGAATCAGTAGAGAAAATATGTAAAGTAACTAAAAATACAGAAGTTTGATAGATATGCAAAATACCATGTACCAACCAAGGAACTAAGTGTGAACGGATTTCCACCAATAAGATTTGACACAGTGCCTTCTGATAGTCCTATAAAATATAACCTACACAATAATGATTTGGCTTTTCCTGCATGAAGATAATGGTGTCTTGGCTAGCTTACTACAACATTAGTCTCAGATTAAATCTCAGAGCTGGGTGCATTTCTATCCCAAGATGCTTCCTCAGCAAGGTGCATTCCTCACACACAGATCGTTATTCCTTCAGCCCTTTGGAGGCTGCTCCTGTGCAGGAGTGATCTCACTCCTCTTGGAATTCCCATGGCTCGGAACTCTTTGAGGAGCCCAAGATGGGAGCGGGGCTGGCAGCAGCCCAGGCCAGGGCTGGGACTCTTGGAACACACAGGGAAATTGCCAGGGAGTCCCTGCAGATACTGGCTTGGCACAAATTAAAAAGCTGCCACTCGGCTGCTTTGAAACATCAGCTGTGCCCTTAAATTCCCCCACTTCCAGCTTCCCAGTCATTTCCTACACTCAGGGAGTGAGTGCCTGGAGTTCAGCTTTGAAAGCTGTTTTACCAATCCCACTGCTCCAAATCAGCTGTTTTAATAATGATGCAGGAGCTGAGTTGTCATATTTTGCATCTGGGTCAGATTCAGACATGAAAATATTTAAGAGTTGAGCAAGTACTTAGTGAGGACGTGACCTCCTGCTTGGAAAAACAGCAGATCCAGGAGAAAATGCTGCTCCAAGGCTTTTGCTCCCTGCTGCTCACATGTGCCCTTGCTAAGTATTGAAGCTGACATTTAAAGCAAAAAGGATTTGCTCTCATATTTTATGGTTGCAAAGAGTAAAGTCCTGCAGGAGTGAGCCTTGCACAGACCACATTCAGCACTTCCCAAGGTCCCCTGAAAACTAAATATATTCATATTAAATATAAGTATTAAATAATAAAATTAAATATATGATATTTAGCTGGTTTTAATTGGTTTTAGTTAGTTTTTCTTGCAACCAGCTAAAACTCTGGTCATTTGAAGTTCCTTTTACTGAGTTTGGGAAATGCAACAGCAAAATGGAGAATATTTCCTCTGTTTCTATTTGTGTTTCAACCTCTCCATTGTTTCTCAGGAAGGCAGGTTTTTATCAGTGCCTCATTATGCAGGACAGCTCCTTGGAAATGGAAAAACTACTCAGACTTCTCAGGAGAGACAGGGGAGGTGTAAAGGCTGGGAACAAGTAGTGCTGTACCTTCCCTTTCCTGGTGGCTTGGTGATGGTTTGAGGTGGGAGTCTCAAGTGTCCTTTTATTCGAATCTCTTTGCATGGCTTCAAGCATTTTGCAGCATTGTTTTAAACACAGCTGGGGGAAAGAAATTCAAATATTTGTTTGACCTGCAGCATCTCCTGTGCCATTATACAGAGGAGCTGAGCATAAGAAAGCTGAGCTTGGGGGGTGCCAGGGGCTGCATTGCTCAAAAACCCAACAGGAGCTGCTCCAGTGAATTCCCCTTTTGAGTCAGTGAGTGTTGGATGGCACAGCCTGGCTTGGAAATGAAAATAATTGCAAACAACTCAGCTATTTGAAATTTTTCCTCATTTTCCCCAAGTTTCAGTGGATGTCATTGCTTAGAAAAAGAACATTTCTAGTAGAGGGCATCATTCCTTCTGCTGCAGGAGCTCAGGAGAGGTTGATCTGTGCCACCCCTTTGGAGAAGGCACAACAGGAGTGCCCAAGGATAAACAATCCTGGAATATTTGTAAATGGCACTGAAAGTGTCCCTAGAAAAATAATTAATCATATTTTATTATGGCCTTCTAAAAACTCTCCAGGGCTTGGAATAGTTTATAGTCTCAGTAGTATCTCTCTCCCATTTCCAGTGTTCTTGTTGGGAAGAATCCTGCTGTCATGTTGGACTTGAACTGATAATTTCAAAGTGCTAATTTTCAATCAACTTGATAATTTTCCTGAAGTCCTTCAATTAAAAAAAACCCTTTCACTGTTAAAAAATAAAATTATCTAGGACCACTTTCAAGATACATCCAAAAGCATCCGTCCTGCTCTTTCCTCAGAAACCCATTTTTACAGTTCTTTGTACAGAGAACTTCAATCCTTGTACCTATACTCATTTAAAATTATAAAGTCCACCTGAGAAGGTCCTAAATTAGTTCTTGTTGCCCCATTCCCACATTGCAAAGCTCCAGTGTTGAGCTATGAGAATCCAGAGCGACTTTGGGCGATTTGGGGGAGTCAGGATCAGACCTGTGTATGAGGAGCTGGGCTTTTGCTGCCTCCAAAACTGAATAATCCAAAAAACAGCTCAGTTTCCAGAAGTGGAATTGACCCCTTCCCATGAGTCTGGGCATTATCATTCGTGTGCCATCTCTTTATTTGATAAGGTGCAGCCTTATCTGGCTCTGCCCTTAGAAAAGCCCAGTGCCCATTAGTGATATTTATTTGTCTAATGAAACACAACATTGCCAGCTTGGACCTGTTAATTTGTATTTCACACTTCTGCTCTTTACTCTCAGTTTCTATGGGAACCTGTTGTGTTACAGCAGTGGGGAATAAAGAGATGAGAAGTCTTGGAAAACACAACTCTGTTTCTCCTCTGAATTGCCAGGCACAAACACTCAGCTTAGAGCCAAATAAACTGGGAAAGGAGCAATCAAGGCAGGAGAGTTGGTAATCATCAAGTCCCTCCTTGCTGAAACATCTGAGTTTTGCTTTTCTACTTGGAAAATCCAGGTGTGCTGCCAAAAAACTGGGACTGAGGAGGAGATAACAGGTTGTGGTGCTTGGCTTTATGGCTCTGTTAGTGCAGAGTGCTCCAGTGATGCTTTAGGTTTTAGCTTTTATATTTTTCAGATTCTGTGCTGCTTTAGTGTGTACTTCTGAGCTTCACATTAGGGGATGGTAAGCTCTCTTCACAGAGTGGGGAGACAAAACAATTCCTTCTCTAGCTGGGGAACAAGGACAAATGATCCAAATTTCAGGCCCAAGAGCAGAAACAATGTGGGCTGAAGAGAGAAAAACAAGCAGGATGGGACTTCATAACCTAAAGCTGTAATTGGACAACTCCAATATGCAAATGGAGCAGAACTTATAAAAGTGAGAGACCCCGTGACCACTGGTCCATTTTGTGACCATTTTGGTTCATCTTGGGTGCAGCCCTGGCTGGGCTCTTGTGCTGTCCAAGGTGGATCCATTGAGGCCTTTTAATAAATCCCTACTTTATTCTTTAACTCTGTCTGGCCTCTGCTCTAGGTCAGCCTTCTCAAGGCATCACCAGTGCAACTAAAAATTTTATCAAAGCCCTCTCTTTTTGGTGTAATTAATTACAGCTGGTGAGGTAGAAATGTGATTCATGTACAATTCTGCATGATAAACACACTCCAGGTCACCCATTCCAGGGGATCCTTCAGGATCTGCTGCTTCTCTCAGTGGTTAATGCAGATGAGCTGAAATAATGAGCAGGAAATAATTAGGAAAATCCCCTTAAGGACATTGCTTGCAGCACCATGATGTGAATTCTGGACAAGATGCTGGACTGAGGCTTGGGCTCAATGATCTTACAAGTCTTTTCCATCATAAATGATTCCATGTTTGTACTTCAACCTGACTTGGAAGGATGTGGGTGCAGTGCTCTGAATACAGAGTGTCAACAAGGTGAAGATGAATTTTACAACTTCCAAGAGGTCTGTGTTTAAAATCCAGCAGATTTGGTGAGGATATAAACAACAAAAAGGCTTTTGAAACAGTTGGCCCAGAGCAGCTGTGGCTGCCCCTGGATCCCTGGCAGTGCCCAAGGCCAGGTTGGATGGGGCTTGGAGCATCCTGGGATAGTGGAAGGTGTCCCTGCCCATGGCAGGGGTGGCACTGGATGGGCTTTAAAGTGTCTTCCAAACCATTCCATGATTCTGGGATTTCAGCAGAGTCACTTGCTCAACACCAGCAGAGCCTCTGATGTTGGTGGCTCCAGGAGAACAGCCTTTTTTCACAGCCCTTGGGCTGAAATTGGCTCATCCTCCCATCCCTGAATCCAGGGGAGGGGTTTGGAGCCCTGGCAGCTTTGGAAATACCACGGCTGCTGTCAAAAGGCCTCGCAAAGAAATCCTCAAAACCCACTCTGCTTAAAAATAAACAGAGAACCATGTGTTTTGTACCTTAAGAAGCTAAAACATTGGCACCTACTTAAAAAGCCAGTTTTGATTTAGTCCTGAGGGATGCAGACGTTCCTAATCCCCATGTATGGCTTACAAAGGAGCNCCCCCCCCCCCCCCCCCCCCCGTCTTGCCTGGTGTTAATCAGACTGAGGTGCCTGACAGGAAAATCTCACAGAATTATGTTTGTTTGGCACAGAGCTCAGTTCAGGCCTCCTCTGATTCATTTTCAGTCAAAGGGAAGCTCATTTGAAACCTCCACTGCTAATTCCAGGGAAGGAAGAAGGCATTAAGGCTCTCCTGGGAGTTTCAAGTGACAGCAGAGCCATTAGCAGAGGGGAAGTACAGGAAGATGATCTTTATCAGAAACCACATATTTGGCTGTATAGTTCAACCCCAGGAATCACTGTTTACCCTTTGGTTAAGGATTGTTTTATTACATTAAGAAAGAAATGTTTCTGGGTCTCTCATCCTCTCAGTGAGCAGCAGGTAGAGTTTGGGTGTTTACTAAAGATGCTGAAGGAGGCAGGAGTAAAACCTACTTGTAAAGGCAGAGATTATCCCCTTTGAAAATAGAAATGGGCTTTTGGAAAGGTTTTGTGTAGACTGACCACTGGAGAAGTAAAGGCCTTTATAAAGAGTCTCCATCTTTCTTGGGGAATCCCTTCAGGCACTGGAAAGCCACAATTAGAGCTTCTCCTCTCCAGGTTGAACAATCCCAGCTCTGCCAGCTTTTCCTCCCAGCAGAGCTGCTCCATCCCTCTGGTCATCCTGGTGTCTCCTCTGGACTTGCTCCAACAGCTCAAATCCTTGCTGTGATCTGGGTTTTGTCTGGAATGCTCACACAAAGGGATCATCCCCTTGGGAAGGCCGAGATTCCTGCTGGAAAAGCACAAGGAGGGTGGGTTTGGTGTGAAACATTCTGCTTCTTCTTGTAACACCTTTCCAGGAACTCCTGTGAACCCACCAAGCCTTCAGAGGATGCCAGAATATTCCAGGGAATATCAACACATGCTTGCTCTGCTTCTTCACATGCTTCCTCTTCTCCTGAGGAGAAAAACAGGCCTTTGGCCTGATCCCAGACATCCCATAGGTGATCTGTCCTAGGGTAAATCTCCAGTGTATCTTCATTTTCCACATCAGGAAATAGATCTGAAGAGAGGTAGCAAATTAACAGAATTCATAAAAAAACAGTTCTGACACCATCCTGCTCTCTCCCATCTTCTGGGAGCAACTGGCAGAGAAGGAGCCTGAGTGGGAAGAGCTTCATCTGCAGAATTATTTCCCCTGTAAGGAGCTAACACTGGGTGTTTATAGCATAGAATTAGGCTGTAAAAGTCAAGTACTTAAATGTGGAGAAGAGTTCCTAGAGCAAGTTGTGTTCAGCATGATCCCAGATATTAAACATTCAGATAGTAAAAAAACCCTTGGATTTTAGTGAAATCATGTCTCCTTTTACTAAATATGTCTTGAAAATGCTGAATTGTGGGCAATTTTCAGGCTGGAGAGTCCCAGCTTGCTCAGCCATGACTCCTGTGATGCTGTAGTTTCTATAAAGCCAGTCTGTTTTCCTGCTGCTCTCCTGGTGATCCCTGACATTCCATCCTTCTTCTAGTCCATCAGCATGGAGCTGATGCTTTCCTGGAGCTGTCTTTAGGGGAATCATCATCCCAGACCCTATTTTTAGCATTGGAAGTTTGGGTTATTTTTTTCTATCTCTGTCTGATTTCATCTTTATTGGAAAAGCACTGAGGTGCTTCTGCCAGGCTCTTCCCAACATCCTTCTGCAATTCATTCTGGTTCACTCTGTTTCTGTTCTGCTACTCTGAGTGGCTGAATGTTCACAGAAACCTTTTAGGAACCTTCATTCATCTGAATTTTGACTCCATCAAGCAGCAGCAGCCCCAGCCTCAGGGTCACAGGTGGTAGCTTCCTGCTCTCCAGAGCAGTTCTTTCTCCATGAAAAAACCTCTCCTTTTGTCTCCTGGCAGCTTTGTCTCCTTAAGGGCCTTTTCTGGGGAACATTCTGAGAGAACTTTTGGAAACCACATAAAATCTTTTGAGCAGATCAACCTTAAGTGTGATCCCTTCAGGAACCTCCATATGTCCCATTGTGGGAGACAATAAATCAATTTTATTCTACTCTTGATGAGAGTTTCCACTCACTTAATAAAGTTGCAGTCAATACAAGCCAGAGGTCCCCAGGTCAGCTCTGCAAGACTGTCACAGAACCCCAGGGTCATTGAGGCTGGAAAATCCCTCCCAGCCCATGGAGCCCAAGCTGTGCCCAATGCCCACCTTGTCCCCAGCCCAGAGCTCTGAGTGCCACCTCCAGCCCTTCCTTGGACACCTCCAGGGATGGGGACTCCAAAGCTCCCTGGGCAGCCCCTGCCAAGGCCTGAGCACCCTTTCCATGCAGAAATTCCTGCTGCTCTCCAACCTGAGCCTCCCCTGGCCCAGCTTGAGGCCCTTTCCCCTTGTCCTGTCCCTGTTCCCTGGCAGCAGAGCCCGACCCCCCCTGGCTGTCCCCTCCTGTCAGGGAGTTGTGCAGAGCCACAAGGACCCCCCTGAGCCTCCTTTTCTCCAGGCTCAGCCCCTTTCCCAGCTCCCTCAGCCTCTCCTGGGGCTCCAGCCCCTTCCCCAGCTCCCTTCCCTTCCCTGGACACGCTCCAGCCCCTCCAGGGCTCTCTGGCCAGAGGGCCCAGAACTGGACACAGCCCTCGAGGTCCCTCAGCAGGGCCAGCCCAGGGGACAGGCCCTGCCCTGGGCCTGTGGCCACCTCATGGCTGGCACAGCCCGGGGGCCATTGGCCTCGTGCTCCCTGGGCTCCCCTGGGCTCCTGTCCAGCCCTGGCACAGCACCCCCAGGGCCTTTCCCAAGGGGCCCTTTCCAGCCCCTCTGCCCCAGCCTGGAGCTGCAGGGCCTGGGGTGACCCCAGGGCAGGACCCGGCACTTGGCCTTGCTGAGCCTCAGCCCATGGATCCAGCCTGTCCTGACCCCTCTGCAGAGCTTCCTGCCCTCCAGCACAGCCACACTCCCAGCCAGAAATATTTTTAAAAGTTTTGTTGTCTTCTGAGGAAGCAGTGAGGAGGTAAATCTCCTCCATGCAGGTGTACGGAATTCCAGTATATCTGTGCTAACTACAGAAAAATTATGTCAGGAAATTAGGGGACCCTGGGGAGCTGCAGGTGATGCAGGGAGGCAGAGGGACACTGTGAGGGGAGGCATGGCTGTGGGGACAAACTGTGAATGCTGCAGTTGTTTGATGAAAATAATTAGGAAGTTTTGAGAAAACGGAGCTGCTCCATAAAAGCAGGACAGAAACCAAATGAGAGCGTGGAGGAGCACACGGATATCCCCAAGGGCTGGAACTTCCTAGGGCGGTTTAAGGGTGTGCAGCAATGGGCTGAAGGGTCGTCCCTGGAAACGTGGGATATTCCTGCCCTCCAGTGGAAGCATGGGAAAGTGCTGGATAAGGGATGGGAACCTTCAAAGGGATGCTAAGAATCCTTCAGGAAGCTCCTTGCTTTTGATCCGCTGTCCTCTGAGCTGCCCCTGGTGTTGTGTACTGGAGCCCTTGGTCCCCTCTGCGTTCCCCACCCCAGAGCTGCTGCTGTGCCTGTATCCCATTGAATTTTCCAGATCTGGGGTGAGATTCCAGTGTTGGGAACGTGGCTTGGAGGGGTTTTGGGGGAGCACTCACCTGTGCAATTCAGCTCCTGGGCTGGCACAAGTCCTTCTCCAAACCAAGCTGAGTGCATGGGAATGTTTTAGGAAATATTGTGCTCCATCAGAAAAGCAGGAATGATGTTGAACTGCTGGGATGTGCATAATTTGGTGGCTGGATTCCCCAAATGAGCCAGCTTGCATCCCTTTCCCAGCCAAGGAGTTACCTGAGGTAAAAAAACCCTGGGAGTTCAGGTGGTTTCTTTGGTTTCTTGTTTTTCTAATCCCTTCCTGATTGGCACAGGAAGGGATTAGCACACATAATATTCCAGTCAGAGCACTTGGGAGTTTCTCCTGTGGTGAATTTTGGTGCAGCAGCAGCAGAGCAGCAAGAACTCTGTTTTTGCCTGGCTGCCATGTGTTAAATAAATAAATAAATGCCTGATAAGAACTTCCTTTTATCTGGTCAAGACAAGCTGTAAGATTGAGCAGCTCCTGTCTCACCATGTCAGACACAAACAGCTTCCAGGGCAGGCTGGGAAGCACAGCTCTGTGTTTTAATGCTCTTAGACACTACAAGGAGGGGTCTTGAGTTTCCCAGTTTATCCCAGTTTTGTGCAGAACTGTTGGAAGTGCCTCAGTGCATCCAGCTGGCTCCTGTCTCTGCCCGTGCCCTCCAGCCTTCCAGACTGGAAGGGTGAGAAGAGCAAAGAGGTGATTATTGATTTATTAATTGGGAGCCTCTGGTCTCCAGCGATTTGGGACTTGGGCACTTCCTGCTGTCGATAGATTTGAGCATTCCTTGGGGGGTTTCTCTTCCCTGAATTGGCACAGCTGCTTTCCATGGCACACCCTGACCTTTTCAACTTTTATCATCTCCTGCCAGTTGTCTTTTCCCCTAGCACAGAATCCAGTCCAGATCCATGCTCCTCAGCATCACTTTCCAGTATCTTTTCCAGCCTTACTCCTTAGTTTTTGAGGTGAGGGCAGTAAAGGTGGATGAAACACCATTACCACCTGCTTATGCAGGATTTTTTTTCCCCTCACGTCATTCCTACAGGATTTGAAGTGTAAGTATCACCTTGTCCTTCAGTGTCTTTAATTCCTTGTTCAGTTTTTCACCTCGGGCTTTTGTTTGCTGGTTTTGGTGATTTCCTATCTTTGACCAATGCTGTCATTTTACTTCTTCTTCTTGTTTTCCCAGTTCATCCCTAAAGATGTTCAACAGGAAGGATTTGAGCACTGCTGGCCTCCCTCCATTAGGAAAATGAGCCATGCATTTCCTATTTTGATTTTTTTTTTTTGTTTTAATCAATGCACAGACCTTTCTTCTTATATCCTTTCTGTAAGAGCCTTTCAAACCTTGTCAGATGCCGTTAGGAAATCCAAGCCAACTGTATCCAGCAGATCTCTCCTTCCCATGTGCCTGGGGACTCCTTCAAAGAGCTCCAGTAGGCTTGGGAAGCTCCTTGGCACTTCCCCAAAGAACTCGGATTTATCCATGTGTCAAGCGCTTCTGTTAGGACAGATGTTGGGTTTAGGGGACCAGAGGGCTCTGGATCCTATCAAAAAGCCACTTCCATCCTGGAGGTCACACAGAAGTGCTGGGGGAGGCCCATCTGGTCCCTTGGTCGACTTGGGTCCCCTCCTGACACTTCAATGGGGTTCCCCTGGAGCTTCCCTGGGAAGGAAGATGTGCTGGGAGGCTCTCCCCAAGACCTTCCACGTTGAGCCCAGGGGTAAAAAGTGCACTGAGCTTCTCTCACATGGCTTTGTTCTCCTCGGTGGGCTCTTTCCAGAGGGTCTCTGTAGGGTCTCTACAGCCCATGGTCAGGCTCGAGCTGCTGCTGTGGTCAGGAAGGGTTTATTATATGGTTTGAAGCCTTTTGAAGTTGTTATTTGCCTTTTTTGTTCTGTCTTATGGTGTTTTCCCTTTCAACTGGACATGATTTGGTTCTTTTTTCTTTCGTCTTTCTCGATTTGTTTGAAATGACTTCGTATTTGAAGGGTGCTCCTGCATTTAATATCCTGGCTCCTGCTGCCACTCAGCCACTCCAAATTCCTGCTGGCCCCTCCTAGATTCATGCTGGGTGTGTTTGCTGTGTCCAGATCCCCATGTGCCACTGCTGAGATTCCATTCTCCTCATCAGCTCTTTCAGCTGCTCTTCGAATTCCCTTTTGTGACTTTTAAGTGGTGCTTTTATATGAAACCTCTCTCCAGCAGTGTTAGATCATAGCACATCCTGGTTTTTCTCTTACAAGGTTCTCCCAAGGGTAGGACTTTGAATTGGGCCTGGCTTATCTTTTCTTATCTATCATGTGGTTGTGGCTGCTCAGTCTGGAAATGTCCAAGGCCAGGTTGGAGAGGGCTTGGAGCAAGTGGAAGTTGTCCCTGCCCATTGCATCCTTACAACCCAAACCTGATGACAGCCACCCTTGCTCATCCTTTGGGTGGCCAGAAATCTCACCCTAATACTCTCCTTCTTTGCTTACACTGGAATTTCCAGCTACAGTTGCTCTTGATAATTTGTTTTGTTAACCTGATTTAGCACAATAAATTACTTTTTTTTTAGGACAGGCTGTTTGGTGTAGCCTTCCTGTCTCCAGCATCTTCTGGGGGTATAATTCTGCCATCCCAGAGATGGCCCTGCCATTCCCCTGTGCCAAAATAACCTTCCTGAGAGCTGAGACCTTCTAATTCTCCTGTTCTTCACCCTTAGACCTTTCTTGGATGTTTGTGCATGCACAGGTGCTTTGGTTTTCCTACTTCTCCAGACTTTCTCCAAATGGGCCTTTCATTCTTCTGCCTTTTCCGGACTTTTGCCAGGTAAAGGTTGTTTGTGTGGAGGTGTTGAACTCTTCCTGCCTCTGCAGAGTCCATCCCACGTGGAGCCAAAAGGACCTGCATGGCCCAAGTCCTTGATTTTGCTTTCCAAAGTGATGCTCACACAAAAAGCAAAATCTCAGCAGGTAACTCAAATTAAAAGTGGGTTTGGAGCAGGGAGACCCCAGGATGGGGTTGGTTATGTGGAACCTGGGCTCCTTGAAATTGACATGCTCAGCTGAGCCATTTTGGGGGGTTTTTGGGATCTAATTAGCACTTTGCAATTAGCTGGGGAGATTTCGTAGAGCACAACTGCCATTTGAGCAATTTCAAGCTGTAATTAGGCCGAGCTTTCCTTGAGAGCATGTCTGGCTTTCCAAGGTGGAACTGAGGCTTTTTCCCAATGAATCCAAACAACTTTCCCTAAAATACCTCTGGTGTTGCTCAATATACCTTGGAATCCAGTTTGGTAGCCGGGTTTTATTGCCCTTGCTGAGTTAATTTGGAATTTTAATGCAAAATTCTTGTTTTCCTGAGTATCCACAGCAGCCTGGGTTCCCCTTGATGTTTTCCAAATGAAAAAAATCCCCAAGGGATTTGTAGGTATTGCCTCTGAATTCAGTCAGGAAAGTGAAAGGAAAAACCCTTGATGCCTTCTTTCCAAAGAGGTTTTATTGTCTGTAGATCCAAACTGTTGAATCTGAAACTAATGAGGAGAAAAGAGGGAATTCAGGGAATTGTCTCCTTCGTCACCAAAATATTCTTTTTTTTTCTCTTCTAAATTATTCAAGGGCATTAAAGATCACTGTGGGAGGTTTATTTTCCATAGCCTTTGTGTTATTCCTTTAGGAGTGAGGCGGTGAGTGCTCCCACAGAAATGCTGATGCAGCTGCTGAATCTGGGGGTTTGAACCCCAATATGCTCCAGGAATCCATGATTTGAATATAATTTATTTGGCTGTTGATAAATAGCATTTTACTGCCCTTCCATTTTACGTAAAATATTCTGTTGGAATGAATGAGTTTGTCAAGGTCTGAGCGCAGCATTTGAGGTGCTGTGAGAGGTCTTCTGCTTTGCCTTAGATTTTGTTCACTGGGCCAGGATAGAATATGGTATGAGGCATTTCTTTGGCCTCCAGCTAAAATGATCCAGACTTAAAACAAGAGACCAGGAAAAAGGGAGGGAAAAGAGAAGGAACAACCCCCATCCTTAAGCAATATCTTTAATACTGCACAGAACAGGAAACTCCACCAGAGGAAGGAATACTCCACATCCTCCCTCCGCCCCTTTTAATTAAAATGGATTAAAATCTGGGGGGTTTAATCAGAATATTCTGTAGGGTGTCTTGTTTGAACTATTTCAGGACATTTTGGCATGAGGAATAATACAAATGTTGTTTTACCCAGAGCTGAATCCAACACCAGAGAAAGAGGTGGGGAGAGTCCTGTTGGAAGCATGGAGCTGTTTCCTTAGGAGCTCAGGATGAACATGTGCATCTGGAAAACAAATACACATTTCCATGGCGATCTCCCTGTGACTTCCAGAGAAAATCAGGGACTGTGTTCCCTAAGAAGCCCTCCTTGTGCTCTCGTGAGAGCACTTGGGCTCAGATCTCTACAAAGTTCCCATCAGTTGGCATTTTCTATCCCAGTTGTTTTGGCTCTTCCACCAAAATTGTGACTCTTTCTGGCCCATCAGCATCTTGTGGATGTATAATGGACAATTCTACAACTTGGCTGCTGAAATTGGGGAATGGAGGTTTGGAATTTTGGGAGCTCAGACTCCTGGGGGCTCTTGTGAGCTTTAGAGGGAGTGATGCACTTCTCTGTGTTACAAGAGGAGAGGATCCTACATGAATATCTGGGGGGAAAAAGGGTGAAATGTGCATTTGAAGGGGTTTTCTCTCAGATGAGGTCCCACTGTGGGGTGGGACTTCTGGGTTTCATCCCAGCTAAAATATGGACAGTCAGATGGAGAGGAAGAATAGTCACAGAACTGAAGATTTGGGGGAATTTTTGCTTTCTTTTACACAGATTTTTTAAAGTGTCCCATCAGCGGAAGCAGCATTTAATAAGAAATAAATGGTGGCTGCCCTGTCTTGGAAGTGTTCAAGAAAGGGTTTTGAGCAACCTGGTCTAGTGGAAGGTGGTTGGAACAACATAATGTGAAGGTCCTTTCCAAGCCAAACTATTCCATGATTCCAACCCCTTTAGAATCTCTCTGTATCTTAAAACCATAAGGAGAGGACTTTTAGTGGGCACAGAAATACAGTTTAGTTTTGGGATGTATTTCCCTCCTCACCCCATGTGTGGATCTCAGGCTCATTTCACCTGTGTCTCCTTGCAGGCTGGCTCTGATCATTATCATCCAGGGGCTTCAGCTCCACTTTTCCCAATTTTTGTGGAGATTCCGTAATTTCCATCTTCAGAAATGCATTTCCTCAGTGATGGGTGAGGTAGTGACTAGGCTGACCAAAAAATCAAATGAAAGGCTGCTTCTTAAACAAAGCTAGTGTCTGTCAGGAGGGAAGGCTCCCAAATTCTGGGTTTATCCCCCCAAACTGGTGTTATTTGCTCGGATCAGGGTGGTTGGTTCCCATTTGGTTGCAGTTCCTGGCTGGCTGGCAGCCTGCAGGTGGAGAGGAGCCAAGTTTTCTCTGGAGATGACAGTTTGCTAACAGATGTCTGATGTTTCCCAACACGGTTAGGATGGGAATCAGGAGCTACTTCAGCAGAGCTGAGCAGTTGGGTAATTGCAAACCTTTGCTCCTCACATTTTCTTGTTTATCAGCTGCCTGGGTAACATGATTATTTCATTATTTTTGTTGTTGTTCATAGTTTTAGGAGGCAAAGCTTGAAATATCTCTCAGAGCAATCATCTTCCTAGGAGGCAGTGGCTCATTTAAATGCTGGGAAACCTCCAGCAGCGTGAGGAGCCACAGGATTTCCTCTCGCCTTGGACACAGCATTGCCCAGATATTTGGGCTGCTGCTCCTGCACTGCCATTTCAAAGGATTGGGGTGTTGGAACATGGTATTTCCTCCTGAGCCCCCTGATTACTCTGGTGTCTTGTATGTGGTGCCTGTCCCTGCCCAAGAGGAGGCTGAGGCAAGGCAGCTCTTCAGGAACAGGTATTTTATTTGGAGGCAGGGAAAGGAGTGGTGTTCCCAAGCCCCAGCTCTTCCAGAGGAGGTTCCAGGAGGTTTCTGTCATTCAGATTTGCAGGAAATCTTGGAGAAGAGCTTGGAAGCTCTGCAGGATGCTCCTGCCTAGCTCAGAGCTGGACATCTCCTGTGCTGCTCTCTGAGGTCCCACTCTGCTGTCAGCTTCAGGAGTGGGCTGTGAGCCCTGCCAAGGGTGGGCTAGTGTCAGTAGGTGACAAAAACCTGCTTCAAGAAGGAAAAAGTTCCATTAGGAGCACACTGGGAGTTGATTCCTAGTGTCCCACCAGCTCCTGTGAAAAGCTCAGCCTTCATTTTAAAAGCTCTCTATTAAAGAACTGACTTTTGGATCACACATTCCCTTTCCATATCTTTTCTTTTTGTGCACTTCCAGCTAGGATTTTCCAGGCATTTTGACCTGGGATGAGCAGCACAATTACCAAAATATCCAGGGAAAGGTTCTTTCTTAATTACAGCTAATTCAACTGGAGACAAACGAGCCCAGAAATCCCAGTGCAGGAAGTTCAGGCCTCATGTCTGCACAGCTCCAGTGTGTGCCTGTGATGCAACTTGTGCCTCCAAGGTGTCTTCCCAGCACTCCTCTCATCAATTAATTCAGGAATTTGAACTCAGAGTCAGAAAAGCATTTGACTCTTTGGAAAGTCTCCAAGCACTGGCATAAGTCTGGGATTTACAATAAAACTGCCTTTCTGATTAAGGAGGAATGGCACGAGGTTGTGGCATCTCCAAAGTGGAGAAAAGCACCCTGCCCTGGCACAGGTGGATTTGTCCCACAAAGGGATGAGTTATTCCCACCTCATCCTGCACAAAGGGGGTCAGACTGTCCCTACTCTTATCCCATCTCATCCCAGCTCTGTTCTGTGGAACTGCTTCCCTGAGCAGATTGTCCAGAGAGCCTGGGGGCTCTCCTGCCTGGGGCTGCTGCAGAGCTGGCTGCACACAATGCTGTGCCCTGGGCTCTGCCATGGCCCTGCTGGAGCAGGGAGGTGCCACTAGATGTGGTCTCTTCTGGCCTCAGCCATCCTGTGAATATCCCAAACATTCCTGACTGTTGCCAGATTCTTTATCCTGATCCAGAACTGAACGTTTTCCTACAGGAAAATATTAATATAGCAACTTCAGTATTCCTTAGCACTGCTCTCCCAGTGCCTTGAAAGGGCCTCTCTACTTTGGGATGTGATAAAATCAAACATCACAGATGTTTTTTACCATCATTCTGTTGAGTGAGGAGCTCACAGATCTCCAGAACCTTGGGAGCTTCTGTTCGGGGATCAGCACGCTCAGCTTCAGGAATTTGGAAGGAATTCTTACCTTCATGATGAGGATCATACTCTTGATTTCTGATTTAGCTTGGGAATATTTGTATTTTCATCTTTTTATGGAATATATTTATCCTCCAGCTTAGCAGGTTTGGAATGCATAGCGACTTAATTTATAGGAATTTGGTGTTTAAGTAGACTTGGACTTTTGTGCTGGGAATAAAACAGAATTCCAGTGGCACTGTTATTAGTGGGCATGGGAAGGGCTTGTTGCTTGATTGTACCTGTGTTTTGGTTTCACTGCACATTTTTGGCATTTCTTCTGGGGTTTGGAGGCTTGTTGCACTGTATTTAGAAAAAATGCATCCAATTTGTCTCATCTGCTTTGCTGCACTTGTATATGCTCACTACATCCAAGGAGTGTGGCAGAGGGAATTAGCAAAGGGATTTCCCAGAGCAATCCCAAGAATGCAGCAAATATTTTTCTAAGCAAAATAATACAGTTTTTTTACATATTCCAATGCAAATCCAGAAGATTTCAGCTTCCTTATTCAGGAAGGGGTCCCTGCCTGTGGCAGGGAGGTTGAAATCAAATGGTCTTGAAGGTCCCTTCCAACCCAAACCGTTGTGTGACCCTGGCCCTGAAATTTTACGTCTGTTTGTGTGTTGGCAGGGAATTTTCCACGCCGGGATTTCATCTTCCTGGCAAATTAGAAATCATTAAAGGTATTTAACCACTCTATCCATTCATCATTGAAATGAGAGGCGCTCACTGCTCTGTCAGCCCTGAAATGATGGCTCTGCTGTGCTTTGAAAGAGGACATTCAAATCCTTTTTTAGTGCCAGCTCAGCATTCACCTCGTGATGAGCACGAAGGGATCAATGAGCAGCTGTGGCACACAAGGTTATCCCAAGTTCACAGCGGGCTCTGTGCTGATTGGCTTTCAAAGTCAGATGCATCAGGAGCAAGGTCACTGACAGGATCTGGTGACAGCATAAAAAATAAAGCAGAGCTGAAGTCATTTGTTGACAGTACCCTCTGGGAAAGAGTTGTGCTTTATTGCCCCAGATTTGGGGCTTCATGATGTGACCTTTCACATTGTTGGACTCCTATTTGTAGGTTTCCCTTTTCACTTGGAAAATGATGGAATTTTGCTCTCTCTCCCGCATTGGCGTTGAGGCTCTAAATAGTGCAGAGGAGGTGGTTTGAAGGGAATGTGTCAGTAGTTCAATCAACAGTTCATGCTGTTAATGAAATAATCAGGGTGGGAATGTTGCAAAGCAGGCCAGGTGGCCATGGGAGTGGGATGGTGGCTCATCTTCCCACTGCTGTTACCCTGCACAAGCAAAGCCTCCAGTGATTATGCCCTCCTGTTAACTGCAAGATGTTCCAGCTAAAATGAAGCCCTGCACCCTCCAGACCTCCCTCCATAATCCAGCCAACTCTTTTCCCATTAAGTCACCCGCAGCCAAAGGTCGGACATGTGCAGGGACACTCCGGCAGCCGAATGTCACATTTTATGGAGGGGGCGGATCCTGCTCATCCATTTCCCCTTCAAGCCTTTCTAAAAATACCCTAAACCTTAACAAGGAGCTATTTTGGAGGAATCATGATCATGGATAGGCATGGGAAGCTGATTCTGGCAGGCTTGCATGGGTTGGAGTTGCGTGTTCCTTACTCAGGCGCGTGGTGTTGTGGGGCAGCTGACCATGGGATAAACAGAGAGCATCGGGATTTTGGGACCTCCTTGCTTGGGATGCTGCTCTGAGTGGATTTATAGGAGGAGAACAAGTGAAGATATCTTTATAGGAATGTTGATGTGTGCCTGAAGTCATTCATTTCAGGCATTTGCAGCTTCTCAGATTTGATTTCATAAAAACTGGCTGGGATTTCTCTCCAGGGACCTTTAGTGATCCTGCCACTTCCAATAAATATTTATAGAAACTGCTGCCAGCCTGTGGATATGAGAAACTCCTAGGAGAGACTTCTATCTTCCAAAAATCCTTAAAGACACCAAAATATTTGAAAGGAAACCTCACCCAGGAGAAGATGGATAGAAAGTGCCCAGCCTTGGGAGCTGGATTGCAGTGCCAGGCGTTGGCTTTGCACCCTCAGTAGGGATGTTTGCTATTCCCCCTTGGAAAACCGTGCCCTCCAGAGCCATGCTGGGATTGGGAGCAGCGGAATGCTGAGCTAAAAGTGAATTTTGAGAGCTGAGATGGAAGTGCAGCAGGTAAAGGCTGGCCCAGGCTCCCACAGCTCGGGGGCGGTGGCGCGCACTGCTCAGGTTTGCACCTCTAAGAAATTTCCGTTTTTTCGCCTCAAAACCTCCAGATACGAAGCCGAAGCTGCCTTCTTTGCCAACCTGAAACTGTCGGATTTCAACATCATCGACACCCTGGGAGTCGGAGGGTTCGGGAGAGTGGAGCTGGTAGGTGAACTCTTCTTCTTTGTGTGACATCCTAATACAGCTGCTGTGTTAAAGGCTTAATTTTCTTTGTTATTACACCCCAATAACCCTGAGAAAAATGATCTGCTGGGATTATCTGAAGTGAAGAAAGCTGATTTACATTTCCTGAGACATAAAAAATGTACCAATAAATGCTTTGCAGTAGCCAAGAAGGATTTATGTCCTAGGCTGAGAGAGCAGCACACATCTCCTCTCTCTCTTAAGTGGTTTATGGCATTGATTTATGGCCTTTTAAAAACAACCTGGAGACCTGGGTGAGTGCTGGGGCTGGAAGAGAAACCTAAAATCTTATTTAGCCAGATCCAGAGTAACAGTAGAAAGCATCTCCTACACATTTTTTATTCAGGTCTAGAGTGGTTGCACTTGGCTGTCCTCCAAGCTGAACATTCACCACCTGACCCATGACAATACACCCCAGACAGGGCCTGGTTTTGTGCAGAATTGTAGAGAAAAGACAAAATCCGAGCCTTCTTTTTCGCTCTGCTTGGAGCTTTGGAGCTCTGTGGTCTCCTTTAAAGCAGAGCCAGAGCAAAAGGAGAGCTGTTTGTAACACCAAGGCAACACAAAACCTTGGAGTAGGAAGAGAGAGTTGGGTTACATCACGGAGGAGCTCCAGACACCGGACACTCGTGCAGTATGTTAGGAACTCCCGCAAGCCCGGGCAGAACAGGAACAGAGTTACTGTTGCCACCACAAAACCTCAGGGAAGTCTCCACTCCATAACCCTGTTGGAGCTGAAGGTGGCTGAGAACAGTAAAATGGGCAAACCGAGGTGGTTTTGGTGGTTATTTGTGGTGTAAAGAGGAAATTTGGTGTGCAAAGCTCAGCTTGCTCTTCCCTGGGGTTTATTCCTGACTCTTCCTGGATGGATGTGAAATCCTGTGGAGGAGAGAGTGTCTGTGGGAACACTGGTCCCTTCCTGGGGTTTGGGGTTTAATGTATGATTATTTTGTTTATGGATATTTAATTTATGAGTGTTTTGAAGGAGTCACCTGCTGAGGATGCTTTAGAGCAGGAGGTTGTGCTCAACCTCTCTTTTGAAGTCCCTCCCTCCTCTCCTGACACCAGGGATTTGCCTCCTAGATTAACATCTGGCTTCTCCATTCTGTAATGAGGGACCCACCAGTCTAGGGCTTGGTTTGAGCCTTGTGAAGGTTTTGGGGTTCATTTTTAAGGGGCTTTGCCAACCTCAGGGTGTTCCTGGGGAGGTGCATGGGTTTGTTTCCATGAGAGGTTGCCAGTGGAACCCTCATCGGTGGCCATGGCCAGGTGACATGGCCAGCCTGTGGCAGCTTTAAGGTGACAAAAACTCCACCCTGGTGATGTGTGACCCTGGCCCAGGTGAGAGGAAGAGCAGGAGGTGCTCTGCCCCTTCAAGGTGTCAGCTTGAGTACAAATATTCCATTCTGAGCGGATGTTCACACCTCAGAAGCCTCCAAGAAGCCCTGGAGCCACCTGGACTGGGAAAAACATTCCCAGAGGTTTTCTTCAAGGGTGTGTGTCCCTCTCTTGAGCAGGAAAATGCTGGATAAGCTCATTTTTTGTAGCTCTGAACTGCACACAGATAAAACATATTTAAAAATGTAGCTCAACACACCAGATTTTGTTCTTTTTCTTTGCCACAGAAGGAAATTTTGTTGCAAAGCTAAGAAAATATTGTCAAAACCGAGCCTGGAATTGCTGCCTCATGCTTCCACCGCCTCCATTAAAAATATGGTTTATTACTTAAGGCTAAAAATGTAAAATATATCAGAGGAATCAGCTCTTTTATTGCCTGAATATGGAAGTGAAGGAATGTTCCTGGAAAACATTCACTGTTTTTGTGCTTTCCAGGGGTAAAATGGATCAAAAAAAGTGAAGGACATGGCAAGGAAAAGGGATTTTATGGCTTTGGGCACAAAGCCTCAGAACGGCACTGCTGGAGAGGGCAACTGGTGGTGGCTGGGGGACAGCTGGAATGTCTGGGGCTGGGATTGGCCAAGAAGGAATAACATTCCCACTGGATGTGGTTTTCCAGACACCTCTGGGAATGCTGGTGCCTTGGAGAGATCACCCTTTCCATGCATCCATGACAAGAACATGGCTTTTAGGTCAGACAGCCTAAAATAGAAATTATTCTCAATTCCATGGGTATTACACATGGAAATCCCCTTTTGTCTTGCCTTTCCAGGCAGTTTTGTTTTCTGTATCTCAGGAAAAAATTCCAAGGCATTGGAATGAGTGTTGTTTGCTCAGTTTTTTAGTGGCTCCCTGGTGCCTCTTCCACCGTCCTTATGGATGCTCCTCTTCATCCCAAACTGGGCTATGCAATTGACTTTTATCTAGGTTTTTCTTGAGGGATAAACAATCCAGGGTTGGAGAAACCACAGCAAATGGCAGGAGTGGACTTTTTTGGAATGCATCCACTCCTTTTTACAGCTCAGCCTCCCTGCTTTATGTCATCTGAGCATCTTCTGGGGTGGGATCCAGGATTAACATTAGGAAAATAGGAATTTCAAGTGCCACTGGCACAGGGAATGTCACCTCATGTGACAGGGATGGAGGACAGGTGTCCCCAGCTCTCAGGAATCGTCTCTACTGACCTTTATTGCTCTTGGCTTTGTTCTTTAATTTCCTTTTCACTCAAGTCCTGTGCTCCTGAGCATCTGCCCCAGGTCAGTTCTTCTAGGTTTAAAACAAGATTATTTTTGACAGCTCTGAAATAAATACATTGGAGTAGCTGAATATCCAGGATTGGAGTAATTTTTCCATGGAATTGGTTCCTGTAGGTGATGGCTGAGCACAGGAAGACTGAAAATCATATCCTTGCCTTCTGCACTCCTTCTGGCTTCGTGGTGGCCCCAAAAAGCAACATTCCTTTACGATGAGGAGATTTCTAAAGACACAAATAAAAACATGCACATAAAATGTTCCAGCCATGTTTTATGGGCTCTGTGTAAAGTGGACACAACAGAATTTTTCAGCTTTATTTGTGTTTTAAGAGAAATCTGGCCCAGCTTCCGAAGTGCAGTTAAATCTCTTCCAGCCTCCAGCCTGTGTTGTAAACAAAGCCATTAGTGAATTAATTAGATAATGAGGAAAAACCCACTTCAATTGTCTTCTGATAGCCTGACAGATGCGGAATCTAGATATTTATTGGTGGAAATTTTCAACTGTGTCCAATTTCCAATTCCCAAGCCAGCTGTTTTTCCTAGGTATTGCAAAGTTTTTTATTAAAAAGATAATTTTTCTCTTGGAAATCTCCTAATTTTGGGGTTTTAGTGTCTGGAATTGCCTCGAGCTGGGCCAGGGGAGGCTCAGGTTGGACAGCAGCAGGAATTTCTCCATGGAAAGGGTGCTCAGGCCTTGGCAGGGGCTGCCCAGGAAGCTTTGGAGTCCCCATCCCTGGAAGTATCCAAGGAAGGGCTGGAGGTGGCACTCAGAGCTCTGGGCTGGGGAAAAAGTTTGAATAACACTCCTGGGAACATGGTGGGATTATTGAGGTGTCTGAGGGTCAGGAGTTGGGCTGAATCATCCATGACAGGTTCTTCCAACTCAGCACATTCCATGGTTCTACAAAGGTGCCGTGCCCTCATATCCACCCACATTCCTGTCAGCAAAACAATACAAAACCAGATCTGACAATAAATCAGTTCTGATTGTGTGAGTGTTGCCTCCTAACCCTAAAGGCAGGCTGGGTTTCTGATGGGGCTCAGTGACAGCCAAGCTGCTTCCCTCTGGCAGAAGCCAAATTCCTACAAGGACATCAAAACAGAAGTTGCCAGATGGCGCCTGGTGCTCAACGGGGGGAAAGCACCTCACTGGAATATTGTTGCGAGCAGCTGCCGGGGGAATTTAGCAGACTTGGAGGCCTGGGAGGTCAACAACGGGGTTTCTTTGAGAGGGTTGGCCAGGATGGGAAGGGTGGCTGCCTTCCAGCTGGCTTTGGGATAGGGACCTGTCCCTCGGGGTGGCTCTGGGTTCAGAAGTTGCCAGGGTTACCCTGAGAGCAAGCAAACAACTCCTGTCAGCCTCAGCTTGGGGAACCAGACTAAAAATAGGGGGCAGAGGCTTAAGGTGAAAAGCCAAGCCATGAGCAGGCAGTGCTGCTGGGAAGCCAGGTCTGCTCATCCTCTGCAGGCATCCCAGCTCTGCATTTCCCAGCCAGAGCCAGCACAGGTGGGGTGACCTGGAGGAAAGGGGGTTGGGGAAGCCAGATGTTTACTGGCAACATCTCTTGACCCTGAGCAACACCCGCATTTGGCTTTTCCCTAAAAAACGTGGCGTTTAGAAACAGCTTTTTTAGCAGTAAGCCACGCAGTTAGAAACCTGGCTCATGACTGGAGAGGTGGGAGGAATCCCTGGAAGGCAGGCAGGTGGGATTGCTGGCAGGGAGGTGGGACTCTGGCCGGGCTGTGGCCCGTGTGTGACCCCGGCCTGTCCTGCTGTGCCCAGGTGCAGCTGAAGAGCGAGGAGGCCAAGACATTTGCCATGAAGATCCTGAAGAAGCGGCACATCGTGGACACGCGGCAGCAGGAGCACATCCGCTCCGAGAAGCAGATCATGCAGAGCGCCCACTCCGACTTCATCGTCAGGTACCTCCCCCTGCCCCTGCCCCAGGCCCTCAGCATTCCAGGCATCCCCACAGGGATCAGCCAGGCAGCAGGGAAAAGCCTTCAGCTCCACTCCTGCAAGGGAATGGAGACGTGGAGCAGGAGGAAGGTGCTGGGCAGAGCTCGCTGGTGCTGCCAGATGATCCATGTGGAATTCCAGGGTGGTTTGGGTTGGAAGGGACCTTAAAGCCCATCCACTGCCACCCCTGCCATGGGCAGAGACACCTTCCAGTATCCCAGGCTGCTCCAAGCCCTTAAGTCCAGCCTGGCCTTGGACACTCCCAGGGATCCAGGGGCAGCCACAGCTTCTCTGGACACCCTGTGCCAGGGCCTGCCCACCCTCCCAGGGAACAATTCCTTCCCAATATCCCACTCATCCCTGCCCTCTGGCAGTGGGAAGCCATTTCCTGTGTCCCCTGACCCAAGTCCCTCTCCATCTCTCTTGGAGCTCCTTTAGGCACTGGACTCGCCATCAAGAATTTATATGTTGCCCTGATTTTCTCAAGTTTTACCTAAGCCTCCTGATGTTTGCATTTTTGCACAGAACTTTACCACAAACTTCATGTAAATAATTCATTGTTTTTCATTCCTTTATGGGGGATGAACAACCTGATGGACTGTTGGGTTGCCCGGTGGCATTGAGGAGGTGGCACTGTAACCCTCCAATGACACTGGCATTTCAAAAAGATATATATAGAGAGTCAGATGTTTTAATAAAGAGTTTTTTAGTTTGCTTTGAACAAAACTGCTCCATGTTGTGTTGTGTGTCGCCCCATGGTGACATTTATACATACATATAAATATATAAATATGTATATATGTATTTATCATGACTTGGCTTTGCCCCTGCTCAAGGTTAATTTTCCTTTTCCTTCTCAATTTCTGAGTTTTCCTTCCCACTAAGAGAAGCTGGAAGGCAAGGCTTCATCCTTTGAAATGGCACAGTGCCATGACAATGAGCAGCTGTGTCCAGCATTTCTCTTTAGGGAAAATTTGACAACTCAAGTTCAGCATCCCTGGACTCCTCATGGGCAAACACATTAAAACCATCTCCCTGCCCCAAACCTAAGCACATCTCCAGGGAATAAAAGGAGTACCAGGCATTTTTGGTTGTTTCCACCCTAATAACAACATTCAGTCTCAAGCTGCAATCAAGTGAAATATAGGTTGGATATTAGGAAAAAGTTTTTCATGGAAAGAGTGATAAAGTACTGGAATGGTCTGCCCAGGGAGATGGTGGAGTCATCATCCCTGGATGTGTTTAAAAAAAGACTGGATGTGGTCTCTTCCAACCCAGTGATTCTGTGAATTCCGTGAATTCCCTGGCTTTTCAAGGACTGTGAGGACAGAGAGGGGGTTCTTTCAATGCTGTAGGTCAGGATGGAGCAGTGGGTGCTGAGGATCCCGGGAGCCACCTTGAAGGGCATCCAAGCCAAGGCCTCATCCCACCCTCAGAGATACCTGGAAAACTTCTCTGCCTTAGGAGATCAGCCCTGCTCCCAGAAATTGCTCAGGAGACGCAAACAAACCCGAGGTGAAACCAAACCCCTGGGATGAATCCAAAGGGAAGCACGTGGCCAGGCTGGGGCACTCAGGGGGTGTTTCCTTCCCAGGCTCATCTCTGGGATTCCCCTGGAACCCATGGCTTCTCCTGTGATTCATGGGTGACAACTGGAGCCCAACACTGCCCAGCTGCCATTCCCTTCAGGATGTGCTGTTGGATCCATAAACATTCCTTGTAACCCAGGCCGGAGCCAAATACTCCCTGTGGGCTATTCCAGCCTCTGGATTTTTGGAAGGCTGAGCTGTTTTGGGATGAGAGGGGAAGTGCAGGGCCAGCCAAGCCACCATTCCCAGAAATACCCATTCCTAAATAGAACCTGAGCCTCCAAACATTTCTTAATGGACTCAGTGATATTCATGGCTGATAAATGGAATCCTGCTTCATTCCCACTCTTCATCCTTCAGCAGGGAAGCAGAACAAGGATGTTTTACCTGGACATCTTCTCCTTCCATATTCTGCAGTATTTCCCACCTTTTGCAACAACGACCATCCCTGAATTATATTTAATATCCCATGGAAATCCTGCTCTGGGAATGTTTCCAAGTCACAAAGTCCAACCTTTTGCTATTGCTAGAAAATATTTGATTCATCAAACTTGCTTTTCCCCCTCTTCTCCTCTTGCCCATCCACAGGGATTTGAAGTTTTCCTCTAGTTTCTATCCTAAAATTAGTCAACTTGTTTATTCAGTAACTTGTTTATTCCATGTCTTGGACCAGCTGGGATAATTTTTTGAGGGGGTGAAATGGGCAGAAATTTGAATATTTCAGTAGATTAATTCAGTTTTGAGCTGATAGATGAAAGGTGGGTTTAAAATAATCTTGATGCAAGGACACAACCTCTGGGATATTAGAATAGGAAAGACAAAATTCCTGAAGAACTTGGTTGCTTTCTTAATTCATTGTATTTGTTAAAAAGTCTTTGAAGAATAATTGGGTTTGGTTATTAAAATGAATTAAACCAGGCAAAAGGAGCAGGAGAGGCCAAGTGGCACTAAATAAAATTGACTTTTACATAAACTAAAACTCAAACAGATCAAAATGCTCTGGGTTGGATCAGGGGCCAAACAAGTGCAAATATTTCAAGGGATAAGGAGATAAATAAAGAACTTATTAAAATGTTGTGTCATTCAAACTTAAGTCTCAAATAGTGCCCTTTCATGTATCTAAACTTTATGCTTCCATGCTAGCTGATAAATTATATTTGATTTTTTTTTTAATCTGTGCATTTTAGGCCAGATTTAATGCCCATAAAATTTTCAGCAGGGCTGCCTTAATTAGGGAAAGTATTTCAGTAGTATTTAAATTACCAAGCAATTAAAACCATGAAATTTCATTTTGGATTCTTAAAGTTTTCTGTAAACTTTAATAGTGATTTAATGTCTATTAAGATAAATGATATTTTGTCCAAGTGACAAGAAATAATTGGGGGGAATTTTGTTAAAATCATCAATTTTAGCATTATTTAATGGTCAGTTATAACTGACCATTCATTTTATATAAATAAAAATGGATGTCTTCCAAAGGAATGAAATCCTACAGTGTTTTCCTGCTGATCCATCCCACAGCTCTGTCAAAATAATAACTGGGATTAGCTGGGAAGAGCTGGAATCTGCAAAACCCACCTGGTTTCATTTCCATTGTGTGGTGGCAGCGCTTGAATTTTTAACTCCTGGAAACTGCCAGGAATGCAGGAATTGCACCGGGAGTAACCCTCAGCATTCCTTTCTGCTGCAGAAATTGTTTAAATTATTATCCAAAAGTTAAAAATTAATTACAAAAATTATTTACTTAATTAATTAGAAAAAAATTTACAAAAATTAAAATTACTCTCCAAACTATCTGCAAAGAAACCTTCCCTGTATCCACACCCTGCTGGAAGCCTGGGTGGATAAAGCCACATGTGGAGTAGGAAGTACAAAAGCCAGCTGAACATTAAAATGAAGTAAAAAGAAGAATCTCTGTTTTTTTTCACTGTAGTTATTTAATATTATTAAACACATCTATAAATCCAATTAATGTAATATCATTAGAAAATCCTGTTGAGCACAGAGCATGGATTTTAGAGCACAGTTCAGAACTTGAGGATGGGTTCACAAAGCCTGGCCCATCCCTTGAGGCAGTTTTTCCTCCACATTCATTCCTGGAGGAAGAGGAAGAGCATTTCAGCTTCTTTAAACTCTGTCAAACCAGCGAGTTTAGTGTTTTGATACTGGGTTTATTTGTGATTTTCTGGTTGCCACCCTCAGGCTCTACAGGACGTTCAAGGACAGCAAGTACCTGTACATGCTGATGGAGGCCTGCCTGGGGGGAGAGCTCTGGACAATTCTCAGGGACAGGTGAGCTGGGACTTGTCCTACACATGGGGATGTTTTAAATGTCACAATTCCAGCTGGAAGGGTTGGAAGGGCCTCAAAGCCCACCCAGTCCCACCCCTGCCATGTGAAGGGACACCTTCCACTATCCCAGGTTGCTCCAAGCCCCGTCCAGCCTGGCCTTGGACACTTCCAGGGATCCAGGGGCAGCCACAGCTTCTCTGGACACCCTGTGCCAGGGCCTGCCCACCCTCCCAGGGAACAATTCCTTCCCAATATCCCATCCATCCCTGCCCTCTGGCAGTGAGAAGCCATTCCCTGTGTCCTGTCCCTCCATCCCTTGTCCCCAGTCCCTCTCCAGCTCTCCTGGAGCCCCTTTAGGCTCTGGAAGGGCTCTGAGCTCTCTCTGGAGCCTTCTCTTCTCCCAGCTCTCCCAGCCTGGCTCCAGAGCAGAGGGGCTCCAGCCCTGGAGCAGCTCCTTGGCCTCCTCTGGATTTGCTCCAGCAGCTCCAGGTCCTTTTGATGTCACAGTTTTTAAATCACAATTTCCCATCTCAGAGCTTTTCCCACTGTGTTTGCAGCCCTCCCTCTGTGAGTGTGAATATAACTTTCAGCTCTGCCACACGGACACTGCTAAATAATATCCATAAATATTTCCTGGGATTTATGGCCCAGCCAGGACTGAGAGCAATGAGCAGGAGGAAATTGAGAGCTGTGCAGGGTCTTTTGGCCCAGATATCCCATCTTACACCAGGGCTGCTGATTCAAGTGGGAATCAAAATCCACACCCTGCCAGGAGCACTGTTCCATCAGGATGCAGCAGTGACATGGAAAAAAATTAGTTAGGAAAGCATGCATGCCCAAAACCCCACAGTCCCTGCCTTGAGAGGGTCAATCCTTGGAGTGTTTGGGGTTGCTGGGTGCACGTGGGATGTGCCCATGGAGCAGGAAAAGATGCAGGGAATTGTAACTCTGGAGTAGCCTCATCACTGGAACAGAATTCTATTAAATTTGGAAAGATTGATCAGAAAGCCAAGATTAAATTGTCTTTTGATTCCTCAGAACATTTTTTTCTGTAGTTCTTCCTTTTCCCAGTAGCCTTTTTCTCACTGAAAGGGGAACTGGAACAAAGTTAGAAGGTGTTGTGTGGGATTTTTCCTGATCTTTAGTCGGAGCCTGATAATTCCATCTTTAATTCTCTGGGATTTAAACTGAGGTTCTGCTGCCATCTAGCTTAGACACCTTCCTGGTCTCAGCCAGCCCCCAGCAGGCAGGGGGATGTGGTTTTCTTTGGAAAACTTCGGAAACAAGGATCCAGAGGTGCAGTTTGGAATTTGCATTAACTCTTCAAGTCCCAGCAGCTTTGATTTTTCTGCTTTTTGTCTCAGTTAGGAACATTAATACAAAACTTATCTGCACACCTCATAGGAGTTTTAACACTCAAACCCCAAAGTTGTAATTAGAAAAAAATACATTTTTGCTTACAAGACAAGGATTTCAATGTTTTATTTCTAAATTATAGAATAAACCTTTTAATAGTTTCAGATATTGGAGGCAAAGAGGCTTCTTCAAGAATGGAAATTTAATTAGATTGAGACATAAAGGTGACTTTAGCAACAGCAACTTTCCAGGTGTTAAAAAGTGATTTTACTGCAGTGATAAACGTTTTAACAGCAGAATGAATTCCATGGGGAAGGAAACCACTTCCCAGGGATTCATCTAATGGCTTTATCCCCTTTTCCCTCCCTCCTTTCCACAGGGGTTCATTTGAGGATTCCACCACCAGGTTTTACACGGCGTGTGTGGTGGAAGCCTTTGCCTACTTGCATTCCAAAGGGATCATTTATAGGGACCTCAAGCCAGAGAACCTCATTCTGGATCACCGAGGTTATGCCAAGCTGGTGAGTGCCAAAAAAAATCCCCCCAGCTCCCCACAGGTTTGGCCAGAGAGGGTGAGGAGCGAAGTTCCCCCACAGGGGCCATCAGGGGATGCTGAGAGATCAGGGCAAGGTGTTGTCATCACCACTGGAATGTTTTCCTGAATTCCAGCAGGGCTCAGGGGATGGATGAGCTGAGAAATGCTGATTGTGAGGACACAGTCTCAAGCTGCACCAAGGGAAATACAGGTTGGATATTAGGAAAAAAAAATTTACAGAAAGGGTGATAAAGTTCTAGAATGCTCTGCCCATGGAGGTGGTGGAGTCACCATCCCTGGATGTGTTTAAGAAAAGCCTGGATGTGGCACTGGGTGCCATGGTTTAGTTGAGGTGTTGGGGCTGGGTTGGACTCGATGATCTTAAGGTCTCTTCCAACCCAGTGATTCTGGGAATTCTGTGATTCTGTGAATTCTGTGATTTTGGCTTGGGATTCAGATCCATGCTCCTGGAATGCTGAGAAAAGAGCATCAGGAGAAAACCACCCGTCTGTCTTGGGCAAAAAATGACTCATTTGCCCCAGAACTCAGGAAAGGCATCCTGCTCTTTAGGGGTACCCCAAATGGCCTGGTGAGAGCATGGAGAGGGACAGGAGAGAAGAAATAGTTCCCTTGGTGGGAGGTGCTGCTGGAGGTGGGCCCTTGGGAAGCCACTAGTGAAGGACAGGAGCCCTAAAAGGAGCTGGTCCAGGAGGGGCTGATGGCCTCTGGAGGACATGGGGGGCCAAGGGCTCTGTGTTTTGGTCTGGGGGCTCTCTGGGGACAGTAACTCAGCCCATCGTCACAGCCTGGTGGCAGCCTCCACATGTCACCTCCTGAGTGACATCAGGATTTACCCTCTGCAGCATTTCCCTGAGACTGGGGCTCCTCAGAGGTGCAGGGTGGTAGAGGAGGATGAGGTGCAGGACTGTCCTTCTCCCACCCCAGGAGCATCTGGGACTGGGTCTGTGCTGGTCCCTCACCAGCCCCCAGCTCCTCAGGCATGTCCCTGAGTGACCTGTGGGCTGTGACCATGTGAGTTCCTGACCAGCCCCAGAGGACTCCACTTCCCAGGATAATCTGATTTTCCATGCTTGCCACTGCTGTGGGGACACTGCTGTAGGGCCACAGGGAGGCTGAGCCCAGCACATCCCAACAGCCAAACTGGGAGGACACTTGTACTGCTTCACTCCTTATGGTGGGAGAGGAAACCAAACTTGGCAGCAGGTGCCTAAATCACAGAATTCTGGAGTGGTCTGGATTGGAAGAGACCTTAAAGCTCATCCAGTGCCACCCTGCCATGGGCAGAGACACCTTCCACTGTCCCAGGCTGCTCCAAGCCCTGTCCAACCTGGCCTTGGACACTTCCAGGGATCCAGGGGCAGCCACAGCTGCTCTGGGCACCCTGTGCCAGGGCCTGCCCACCCTCCCAGGGAACAATTCCTTCCCAATATCCAGTCTAATCCTGCCCTCTCATAGCTTAAAACCATTCCTTGCCCATGTTAATTTAAATTTAAAAGAAAAAAAGCGAAATAAATCAACCTGAGATGTGAGTGATAGTGAATTCCAACCCCCAAGAAACCCTTGGTGTTTGTGTTTGCTTCCCTTGTGGGAATTTTCCCAAGGATAAATCAGCAAAAAGGTCACTGTGGTTCCCTGGTCCTGGAACGACCCTCAGTGCTTTAATTAGGAGAAAATTCCCATGAGGAATCCTCCTTTCTGCCTTGCTTCACTTCAAGAGGAGCAGAGCCCACGGCTGACATTCCCTCTGATGCCCTGCCCTGACTCTCTCCTGCCCCTTTTCCCAGGTTGATTTTGGCTTTGCAAAGAAAATAGGATTTGGAAAGAAAACATGGACTTTTTGTGGCACCCCGGAGTACGTAGCCCCCGAGATCATCCTGAACAAAGGTCACGACATTTCGGCAGACTACTGGTCCCTGGGAATACTGATGTATGAGCTCCTGACTGGCAGGTATGGGCATTGAAATTCATCCCAAGATCTCTGCCCTTGTCACCCTGATGAGGCCAGGGCAGGGGCAGGGAACTCCACAGTGGCTTTTCCACTCAAATCATCTTTTTTTAGCTCTGAGTGGGCTGAACGCGATGGCAAAAGAGAAAGAGTTTGGCCCTGAATAGTCTGGAAATGATGGGAAAAGGGGAAGGGTTTGCACTTAGCAGGGAAGGTTTGGTCCTGAAGGCTCTGGAAATGATGGGAAAATGGGAAGGGTTTGCCCTCAGCTGGGAAGGTTCCTCACTCCTGGAAAGGGGAAGGCAGATTTGGCACCATCCATCTCTTCCCATATTTAATTTGGGATATCACTACTGCTCTTGGAGCTCCCTCACCTCATCCCCCAGGGCTCACTCCCAGGAGCTGGGGAAGGATCCATCCCCTCCACCTGCCCATCCTTTGGGGCTGGACACACACAGCCCCCCATCCATGGAAAGCTAATTAATCCCCACTGGAATCAGGTCCCACCACACAAAGATAAGCCAGGGAGTGCTGCTCAGAGCCTCCTGCCTCGGGCTGTTGGGATGTGGCTGCCATGGGAAGAAGAGGTTTGGCATGGAAAACTTCTTTTTGGTACTTCTCTGCAGCCACCATCCCTGAATTCCAGAGCTCCTTTAGAAGTGGTTAGGATCATGGGAAGCAAAGCATTCCTGGTTGACATCTATGTTTTCTCATCTGGGTATATTTTATTAGACTTTAATGCTTTTTTAAAGACTAATTTTTGTGAAAGACAAATTTTTAATCTTTTTTCCCTCCCTGTGCCCTCTGAAGTCCCCCTTTCTCAGGCCCAGACCCCATGAAGACCTATAACATCATATTAAGGGGAATAGACATGATTGAATTTCCAAAGAAGATTGCCAAAAATGCTGCTAATTTAATTAAAAAACTATGCAGGTAAGTGGATGAAAGAATAAAAAGCCTTGATGTTGTTTGCAATTAAACAAGCTGGGCAGAGGGATTTAGGATTTGTTCTTCCTTTTACAGGGACAATCCATCAGAAAGATTAGGGAACTTGAAAAATGGAGTGAAAGATATCCAAAAGCACAAGTAAGTGTCTTCTCCAGCAGCCATCAGCTCCAACCCCCAGAAAGAGGCATTTCAAACACCTCAATTTTCTCCTAAAAACCACTTCCTCTCCATAATGTAAATTCATCCTCCCTTTTGGTCCCATGGGAGGGGTTACATGATGTCTTAGGAGTTTATTGGGATAAGAACAGGTGAGAGAACCATTCCAGGAAGAATTTCTCTCATCCATCTGTGCTGAATCATCTGTTCTCCCATCCCCAAAGCAGCAGGAATGGATTGAATGGATATTTTCGTGGGAAGGCTCCGGGCTTACCCACACACCTTGAGCAAACCTGAGGAAAACCACAAGTGGGACATCCTTGAGCAGGAAATTGGGAGTTAACCCAATTCCACAGGGAAAAAAGGTCTCCTGTGGGAGGGATCCACTGTCTGGAAGGGAAGGAGCAGCTTCCAGGACACCTGCAGCAAGGAAAGGTTCCCGTCTGAGTGTTGGCAATTTCCACTTGTGTGGTGTCACCACGGGCTTGCAGCACGCTCTTCCTTCTTGGTCCCCAAAAAAGATGACAGGAAAAATTCCAAAGGGATTTGAAGGCAAAGTCTGTGGTAGATGAAATCTGTTGTCTAAGCAATTTTCTTTTCTTTTTGTGCTACATCTGTCTAACTCTTGGATTCTTTCCTCCCTTCAGATGGTTTGAAGGCTTTAACTGGGAAGGGTTACGGAAAGGGACACTGACACCTCCCATAATCCCAAGTGTAAGTTTTCCTATCGTTATTTTCTCCTCCATGGCCAATTCCTCTGGGATGCTGTGAGCTTTGGGCAGTGGTACATTGGGTTAAGTGGGAATAATGGGCTTTATTTCTTCTGGAGACGCTTGAAAAAGTCACTTTAGGCCCATTCCCAGCTAAGCTTGCTCTCCAGGCAGGCTCTTCCCTGGGAAGGCAGTGTGAGGAGGGCTCAGCTGTGGAGAAATCCCCTTTGTATCAGGGGGTTGAGGCAGGATCACTCAATCCAGCACGTTTTCTTCTCTCTCACCTGCTCCACTTGTTTCTGCATCTCCTTTTCCCATTTCGTGGAGAGCTGCTCCTTCCACCCCTTCTCTCAGCTGTGTCCTCTTCCCTTCTCCTTTAATCTCATGTCCTTTGGAAAGGCAAGTGGGATTTGGATGCCATCTTCCTTTTCTTTCACATTAACCTTCCCTTCTGTGCTGCCTTTTGTGCCTGTGCCCCTCTTTGCCCTGCATCCATGTCCTACATGAAAAGCAGTTGATGTTTAACCGGGAGCGGGCACGGAGGGACAGCTCCGCTCATTTTCCTTTGGAGCAAAGCCCTTCCTTTGATGTCTTTGTGAGCTCTCTGCCCTCAAAGCCCCGCTGCAAAGGGAAACTAAACAGGATTAACTGACAGAAATTACCTCGGCCCCTTCTGTCCTGCAGCCTCCCCTCCTTGTTCCATCTTAATCCCTCGGGATCACCGGGAGAATGCCATTAATGGGGGTTTAATTGCACCCCATTGCTCCGTCCTGCAGCTCCTGCAGCAGGGGCAGGCCCAGCTCCGGGGCTGAATCTGCCATCCCAAAGTTTGCTTAGGGAAAGAGCAGGAGGGTTTCCCATCCCCCCTTTTGCCCTGTGGGATGCGGGAGCTCCTGGAGTCAGTGGGGAAAGCAGGACTTGGCAAATCTCTCCCATAACAACTCAGAAATATTTTAGAGATCAAAGCTGGGTTTAGTTGGGTTTTTTTTTCTCTTAAGCTCAAGCTACTATCCTGGTATGGTTTGGTTTGGAAGGGACCTTTAAGCCCATCCAGTTCCATCACCTTCTGTGGGCAGGGACACCTTCCACTATCCCAGGTTGCTCCAAGCCCTGTCCAACCTGGCCTTGGCCTATTTTTAATGCCTATTGATTCATCAGCAGGATCACATTTCAAGTCAGGCAATAAAGTCAAGTTTTCTCCTTCACATCCAGTTGCAATTTCTGATTTAGGAAGGCAGGATGTCTGTGTAGCCTGAAAAAACCCAGGATGTCTTCCTAACTGGTTTTGGTGGATTTTTAGTTTAGTAGGAGCATTTCCAATACTGCTCTTGCCCCACATAGCAAGACTGACTGGAATAGATGGGAGCATCCTTCCCTCTTCCAGGACAGCTGCAGGCTGGCCCTAATCCTGGTTCAACCCAGCTCATCCTTTCCCTGAGCTCTTGGGAGTAACAGCTTGTCCAGACCTGCTCCTGAGATCCTCTCCAAACTCATGAACTGTGAATTTTGTCAAGCCCAGAGCTGTCCATCCTGCTCCAGCTCATTTTCCACAGGTTGGTTTTTTTTTTGGCAAAGTCTCAACTGCCACTCTGCACTCTGAAAAGGGACACAAAATACAGCTCTGGTGGCAGACATCCATTTTTCCTTTAGTCCACCTCTCCTTGTTAGCTGGGAAAGAGCCAGCAGGACCAAACACACAGATTAGTTCCTTTTTCTTTGAAAAAAAAAAAAAAAAGGCTTTTCCCAGCTCTTTAACTCATTTCTTACGTGGCTCTGCCAGTGAGGCAATCAAAGAGCTCTTATTCCATGGGATTTTTTGAAAGATCCCAATTTACAACCTGCTGCTAGGACACTGCTGAGCCTTGATACCTCAGCTGGAATCTCTGATTTTACCTCTCCTTAAAAGCTCAGGACTCTTCCAAAGATGAGCTGAGCAAGCAAAGGGTGAAGGAGCCCCAACAAAGTCAACAGATCCAGATAATCCAAAAGAAATTAAAACCACTAAGATTTTGTAGGGTGGGTTTATTTTTCCAAAATGAGTTGAGTGTTCCATAATCCTGATTTCCTCCAAAATGTATTCAGCAGCAGGAAAATGCTGATGCAGTTGGGCAGCACATTAAATGTAGAGCTGGAGTTGGAACTCCTGTCTTCTCCCAAGGCTTGCAGCAGCATCCAACATCAAATGGGAATCTCGGGAGGGTTAACAAGGCCAAGTGGGTTGGGGCAACCCCTGAGATTAATCCAGGCTGGATACTGGAAAAAAAAGTATTCCTGGGAGGGTGGGCAGGCCCTGGCACAGGGTGCCCAGAGCAGCTGTGGCTGCCCCTGGATCCCTGGAAGTGTCCAGGGCCAGGCTGAACTTCAGGGCTTGGAGCAACCTGGGATAGTGGAAGGTGTGTCAGGGTGGGGTTGGATGGGTTCTAAGGTCCCTTCCAGCCCAAACCATTCCAGAATTCTGGGATTTAATGACTGTCAGTTGGCCCCCAGCTCAGGCTCTTTCCAAATGAAATGACTGTAAACAGCAGCAAGTGTTTTCCTGCGCTGGGTAAAGCTTAAAGTATTAAATTTCTAGTAAGACTCTCATTGTTTTGGGCTGGAGGTTTGCTGGTTTCCTCTTGTATTTTTTTTTAATTGTCTTGACTTTACCAAGTCCTCACTGTAAGAAAGTTTCCCTCACTGTCACAAAGCAGGAAAACCATAAATTCTATATCCAGGGTAGATTTCAAATGTCATGATTTGCAAAAAAGAAATGGGCTTGGCCTTCACCCTGGGAAGATGGGTTTCTGTGGAAGGATCCTGAGGCTGAGCAATGTCAGGAAACTTCAAGGCAGCAGGGCTCAGCTCAGCATCCTGGAGCCATGGATGGGAAATCCTGGGCTCTGAGGAGGCTTTTCCCAAGCCTGTTGTAATAACCTTGTGGCAACGGGTTGGAAAACTCAGGAGAGTAGGGGAGCTGGGGGAAATCCCCCAGCAAAAAGCTGTGGATCCAGCACTTCCTTGGCTTGCTGGGGATTCTCTGGGATGCCCATGGCTGTGGGATGAAGAGGGAATGTCAGCACTGGAATGAACAACCCCTTCTTGTCGGTCTTCCCTCCACAGGTCGCGTCTCCCACGGACACAAGCAACTTCGACAGCTTCCCAGAGGACAGTGACGAGCCACCCCCTGATGACAACTCAGGATGGGACATAGATTTTTAATGTTATTTCTCTTACCTGCTTCTGCCTTGCTGAGGACAGCTTTTCCTGGGACGTGGCTGCCAGCGGAACGGGAAGACCGGAATTAGGGAGGATTCGTGCTCGGGGTCACCATGATGCCTTGATTGATGCTGCTCCAGTAACTCCAGTGGCATTAGGACTTCTTGCTTAGTGACAGTAGTGCTCTCCATGTTTTCTGTTGGAACGTGACCTGGCGTGAGCATGGTGGTCCTGACACTGAGCCTTGCTCCGGCGCAGAACTCCTCTTCTGTTGCCACAGAGATCCTGGCACACTCTTGATTAGCAGAGTGAGAGATCCATAGAGTAAGAGGCACTTAATTCCAGCTGCTTTTTCTGTAGGATCAGTAGTAACTTATGAAGTGCTGCAGCTACTCCAGTGCAGGATTTGGGCTATTCCCACCCTCCGAGCTCCGCAGGGCAGCGAAGGAGCCCAGGAGGAGCACGGGCAAAACACTCCCGTCAAAGCAGGGGGGAATGTGTCCTTTCCCTTTTCCTTTCCTAGCAGTATTCCCGACGAGACTGAATGTTCCCTTTTCTCTTTGTTTTGGAAACATTTTGGCTCAGCCTGGTCAAACAAAAGCACAACTGCTGCAGATGCTGTCAAGGCAGAGTTGGGTCGCTTCCCTCACATGGCAGCACCACCTCTGGGCTTCAGTTCTCCTTTCCCTTGGTACCAACACACGCACGGAAAGAGAAAATCATGGAATTAATCCATTGTACATCTACTGGTCCATTGTACATCTATTGAGCCATTGTACATCTACTGATCCACTGTACATCTGTTGATCCATTTCACATCTATTGATCCATTTCACAGTGCTCCAACCACGGTCCTGAACAAAGCAACAGCAGCCCACCAGTCTGATTAGGTATAAAATTAAGGATAACTTGGATCTTTTCAGGTCCAAAGGGAAAAACATGAGACCTCTGATGTCCTTTTGAGGTGCTACATCCATCCCTCACCTGGGAAGAAACCTGTCCCTGACTCATCCTGTCAGGGATGTGTAGCAGAGGCTCCATTCTCCCTTTTGGTGATTCCATGTCTCCATGTCTGCATCTCTTCCGTGCTAAAAGAATCTCATTAAAATAAAAATCCTGGGCCAGTCTGCTGGCTCTGATGGAACATTGCCAGTAATCCTGATGCCTCTCCAGCCTAAGGAACTCCACAGGAAAGTCAGTGGAATTCAATGGGAAGTGGATATTGGAAGATCCCTGTGAGGTCTCCAGCGTGCCAAGTCCATGTGATTGTATTTAACACAGGGATGGCCAAATCCTTATGGAGAAAAGAACTGGGGAAGACAATATTGTCAGGATGTGCTTTTCCCTCACTTCTACTGCTTTTCCTTTGCTTGAATTCCCTCCTCTGGTTTATAGGATGCAGCAGAGGGATCCTGTCCTGGGTGCCCATTTGTTGCATATACACAGGACTGAAAGTTTATTCCATTATCCAACAGCAGACATCAGCTTTTGGTTTCTCTGTGAGACCTTGCCCCAAAAAAATTACAGAATCATGGAATGGTGGAATGGTTTGGGTTGGAAAGGACCTTAAAGGTCCTCTCATTCTAGCCCCTGCCGTGGGTGAGCAGGTGCTGCTTCCTTTTAATCTCAGCTGCCAAGAGCTGACCGTGGAAAGATCAAGTCTTTCTGACAAGGACTTTTCCCACATATTACATGGAAAAGATCTTTTTGAGCAGTAAAAAATTCCTTCCCTGATGCTAAGTCCCAACTCTTTTGCATGTTTTTCATTAAAGGATGTAATCAAAAGGGTATTTTGACAGCGTGGGCTGTGTCTGCTGTTTAACATGAGCTGGGTTGTGTGACACCTTTGAAACCAGTCTGTGGCTCTGGAATTCCCTCTGTTTTCCAAAGGGTGAGGCCACACTTCTGGCACAGTCACTTCTGCTGTTCCTTAACCATTAACACTTTGTTTGCCTTCAAAATCACAAGGAAAAGGCAGCACCTGCTGGCTTTTCCACCTTTCTCCAAGGGATGGACAGCACTGAGAGCCAAGGCTGAGCATGAGGGCTAAAACATTCACCAGGCATCTTAAACAGGCCTAAAAGCCAAATGCTTCCCTCACATCCCCCTGGATTTTCACTCCATGGGGACAGCTTTCTGTAGGAGTTTGTCCCAGGATGGTGACACCTGATGCAATTGGCATCAGGAATGCTTTGGCAAGGCAAGAGGACAAAGCACCACAAGGATTTAGGGATCAACCTGAAAACGTGACAGGAAGGAGGGTCTAGGACGGGCTGAGCAGTTTGGTTTCTGTTTCCTGTCCCTTTTTCCCTTGTGCCAGGCATGGGAATTGACACCTGCAGCGTGCACTGTGCTGAATCTGAGTTTATTTTGATATCAAACACCTCACTCGACTTCCATGGCCTCTCCTGAGCATTAACACTTTGCATATGTATATGATAAGCCTTCAGTTATAATAATATATTTAAGTTGCTTTATATATATCTCTATATATCCACAACAAGGGATTTCCTCTGTGTTTCCACCTCCTGTCCTTATTTCTTTGTCTCCTTTCCTGATCTATGGGACGACAGTGTTTTTAGGGAAGGGGGAATCAGCTCCCGTGTTTCCAGAGGGGGCTTTGATTGATGTTGTGGCTTCTCCTGGAGCTGCATTGCCCACAGCAAACTCTTCTTCAACAACAGGACCACGAGCAGATATTTCTGTAAATAGGTATTTTTGTGTCGATGTTTTGTGGGTCACACAGAACTTTCTGTTCTTTTCCAGTTCCATGGCATTATTCCTTCATTTCCTTATTTGTAATGTAATGTTTTTAGGTCGAGGTAGACTTGAATTAATGTCATATTTGTCAGTATGATTAAACTTTCTGTCAGCTGTCCTGTTCACCCACCTGTCTCATAGTTCTAGAATGTCACTGGCTATCTGGCATTGTTGCAAGTGCCTTAAATCCATGGCATCTTATTAAAAAAAAAAAAGACAAATTTGGTGTTATGCTGCATGACAAAGACAAACACACCTCAAACTGTCGTCCTTTCTTAGCTTGCTGCGTTTTACAGTTCTTTCTGCTACCGATTTCTAAGCCTTTATTATCTGATCTCGATGAATTACAGAAATGATGACGTCGTTCTCTGATTTCTGTTCAATGTACCAGAGCTGTGTATCTGTTAATGAGATACAGAGTCATTTCTGTGAAATGTATAAATGTGATGTGCGGGTCAAATTAATCTCTGACATCCTAGCAGTCCGTAGACAGGTATTCCTGTTTTGCTAAGCTCTGCAGATCCCACCCATCCGTGCTGTCCCACACAGCCCCCCTCGGGAATCTCCCACCTGGGAAAAATCCACCCCGCCGGCGTTTTCCCGACCTAAAACCCCGGTGCAAAGACGAGGCTCATTTGCACCACTCAACCAAACAGGATCTGTGCTTTTCCCTGCCCCCTTCCCTGCATCCACGGGGATGAGCCCTGGAAGCTCCTCTGCAGCTCCCCGGCCCTGACACCGAGACTTGGGCGCTTTTAGGGCTTTCTCAGAAAAAGGGGAAATTCCCATTTGGAGTTGCCTCTCCCCCCGAGTCCCGATTTACGCTTGTTTTACCCCAGCCCTTTGTTTTATACTCTGATTTTCTCTCCTTCCATGGCAGAGGTTTTGTTTGTCGGGCAGATGTCGGTCACGCCCCGGCCATCGGCCGCTTGCACTCTTTGGATGTTGACTGAGGAACTTTGGTTTTTTTTCATAAACTTCCATGGCTTTTGTTTCGCTCTGTACTCCCCCTGCAGCTGTAATTGCCGAGTGCCTGTTGTATACTTTATAGAGTTGAAATAAAAATAATTACTTTTGAACGGCTGTCAGTGGCTTTCTTCCAGATCAGGAGCTGAGTTTGGGAGAGATCTTCTGGATGGTGGTGAAATGTGGGGTTATGGAGGTTCTGCTCCCAGAACTGGTTGCCCAGAGCAGCTGTGGCTGCCCCTGGATCCTTGGAAGTGTCCAAGGCCAGGCTGGATGGGGCTTGGAACACTGGGACGGTGGAAGGTGTCCCTGCCCATGGCATGGGTGGCACTGGTTGGGCTTTAAGGTCCCTTCCAACTCAAAATCATCCTATGATTTGATGATGACACAGAGGTGAGCAAAAGCTGGGAGAAATCAGCAACAAAACATCCTCTCAGGAGGGAAATAAATGTGGTAATAGCCCAAGGAGGAGCTGGGAATCATCACCAATCATTTTGCGGGATGCAGCAATCGCAGGTCGAAGTTAATAATGCAATAAAAACCCCAGGGTGACGTGGCCCTCACCTGAAACTGCCAGGGGAACATCGAGATTTCGGGGCGAGGCGTGGCACTCATTATTCCAGGCTAAAAATAGGGAAGTCAGGAGGGGTGGCCGGGCTGTGCCGGGGATGTCGCCCGGCCGTGACTCAGCCGCTGCTGACGGCACCTGCCCGCCGTACTCCCGAAACCTTCCCAGGCAATTATTAGCCCGGCTTGAGCCACTCGGGGCTGGAACAGCTGATAGTGGATATCGGGACAGCGATACTGGGAGAGGGGGGGCGTTAATTGCAGGAATTGTGGCATCCTGAATCCCCCACCCGGGGGGATTTTGGGGGAGCTGGGGCGCTGTTCCGCTTCTTCGTATTCTCATTTAAACCAAGCTGAGAAAAGAAATAAACGGGAGCACAGGGCCGCCGCCGGGAAAAGCGGGGTTAGTTAACGGGGGTTAATTAACGAGAGTTAATTACCGGAACGGGGAGGCGGAGTGGGGCGCGATGGCGCGGCGGGGCCGCCAGGGGGCGCCCTGGGGCCGCTCTGCCCCGACGGGGGCGGCGGGGGGGAAT